>PVJS01015838.1:0-38309 GCA_004027185.1 Glis glis | reverse complement strand
ACCGGGTCTCACGAAGTTGCAGAGGGCCTCACTAGGTAGAGAGAGAGAGAGAGAGAGAGAGACAGGGAGAGAGAGAGAGCTGAGGTTGGCCGCGAACCTGGATCCTCCGGTTTCTGCCTCCCAAAGTACTGGGATTACAAGCGTGCGCCACCACGCCCGGCCTTGCTGATTTATTTAAAACACACACATGCACTCACACACATACCCACACACACACAACTTTCATGGAAGCTTCTGTGTTGGAGACTAAACCAAAGATTATCAAGGTACTCATCAATCCTTCTTAGACCTCTTGAATTATTTTCTTTGTCTTTCCCAGTCTCCACATATACTGCACTGCCAAGTTCACTCTGCACCTGTAGATGTAACTCAAATCCTTAGTTCATACAAAATGAGAAACTTATATAGCAACACCTGTATCTCAGTCAGGCTGGGCTTAGAGTACAATTCTCTTTTTTAGCTCAGACCTTGATCTACATGTTGATTCATTCATTTTAACTTTTTTCATGGTTCATTCATTTGCTCAATAAAAAACTGGGAGAAGGACAAAAGCTGTGTGCAAGATATGTAATAAATTCTGCATCCGAGAGGTGGGGGTGATGCGGAGGATACATAAAAGATGTGACATTTCAACTGTGCTTTGAACATAAATAGGGGTTTGCCAGGCAATAATGTGTGTGTGTGTTTCCTGGCCAAGGGAAAGAGCATTTATAAAGATATAAAAATGTAATGAAAGGGAATTTCACTGTAGTTGGATTGTATGGAGGAAAATGGGATTGTAAGTGGGAGAACAGTGGATAAATGAAGCTGGGAAGGTAGGCAGAGACCATGTGATGCAATGCAATTCATGGTAAGGAGCCCTGGCCTAACTCTGAGAGCTATGGATGGCAAAGTAGTAATTCACACGTGAAAACAATGTGGACAGAGGAACTGATCTTTTTTTTTCTTTTAGTGGAGGGTAGGGGATCACTTTGTAGCAGAGCAAGACACTGAGGGGTGAGGGACAAGATACAGAGTTATAGCTAAAAATTAGACTACCTTACTTGTTGGGGAATATTGTCAGAGGTTAAAGAACAGATTCTTATCTAAGAATCACATTCTAATCATAAATACAGGATTTATATTCTATTTTTCCTCACTTCAACCCATACGTACAGATATTATAGGGCAAATAACTGACAGAATAAATATATGTCAGCATATCCTACTAATTGATAGGTGTCAATAAGGTATAAACACCTCTCTCTATTAATTTATTTTTATTGATATATTTGCACATACTTATCAGGTACAATGCTAAAATTCAATGCATGTTTACAATGTATAATGATCAAATCAGGGTTTACTCTCTTGTACTCTCATTGTGCTGATATTTATTTGTGTACATGTCTGTTTTTACCCACTAACTCTCTCTACCTTGGAAACAGAACCTGCATTTTACTTATTTTTAAATGACTAGGACCTGGTAAAATGCCTGTCTTTTTACTATACTTTTATTGGTGCATTGTAATCTCACACCATAATGATGTTTAGAGCGATAGGGACATATATGCACACAGCTTTTGTCCTTCTCCCATTTTTTTAATGAGAAAATGAGTGAACAATGAAATAAAATTAAAATGAAGGAATCAACATGTAGAAGGTGGTCATTCATGTAGAAAAAATGCTTTGTGTTCTGGAACCTTGGAGCATATTAATTCTTTTCACCTTCTTGGAAAGATGCAGAAGGTTTTTTTGCTCACTATTACTCATCCAATATGAGTTTCACTATTAGAAATATGGTATGATGGGTTTAATATTGATAAACTCTAAACATAGCGATTGATACCTAGGGAGAAATTGACTCAAAGTGTTTCCAACTATGTGGTAGAAACCGATTTGGCAGGATGATCCCTGTGGTCAATCCTGGAAGAGCCAAGAAATCCAAGTGTTTTCCTTCTGTACCCCACTTTCTTGCTGAGTCTATTGGGAACCACTTGGGCCCATCCCAGGTAAGGTAACATAGAGTTCTCAAAAAACAGATTAGGTGGGAAACCCTTCACAGACTAGAGCTAATGACCTGCAAAATTCTCTAACCAGTGAATTGGACTCCTTCAGGTCCAATGCAGAATGTGGAAGCCAAACAGGAAATGAGGAACAACAGCTGGAAGTACTAAAAAAACATGAGGACAGCTGTAATGGCTGTAGAGATAAGCAGTTCTCTAAGAAAGGAGCACAGTTGAGAGAATCAAGAAGAAAAAGTAATTTGAGGGTGGAATTTTAAAATTGCATGAGTGTATATTTTCTCTCAGCTGATACCTGAGAGCATTTGGCGATGATGTTGGCCCTAAAAGGTAACTAATTTTTGACATTAAAGAAAGGAATGGGTGAGAAAAGGACATGTACTCAATACCTGCTATGGTGTCATATGTGGCATTGACAATAAATCTGTGGAAATATTTGCACTTTGACCTAAATGAGCTTTCCTACACCATGTGAGGCAACTACTGTTATCTCCCATATGTAAGTAAAAATTTAAAAAAAAATAAAAGAACAAAAGACTGAACTTCGGAGAAGTTAAATGTCTATAAGGGTACTCATCTAGGAAGAGAAAGCTAGTCTTTCCAAAAGAGTCTAACTAGAAAGATCTGTGGGGAAGCTCACCATGTGTGGTGTGCATGTATGTCCCTATCACTCTGAACTTCATTATGATGTGTGATTGCAGTGCACCAATAAAAACATATTTTAAAAAGGAAGGACTGGGGAAGTAATGTTTTCATTAACTAGTATTTATCCTGCCTGTGACACAGTGAATCCTTCTTCAAGGATGCTACATGTATTCTTTCTGAGAAATTTACTAGCTATGGTGCTGAAAGATGCATTGGATGCCACTGATCTGTTGGATTTGCAGGTACTTTGAAGACAGAAACTAATCACATGAGTGTTGATATTCTTTGTGGCTTTGAGTCTTTCCCTGTATCCCAATTTCCCTCATTCTAGAAAGAAGTAAATTTTTATTATTACAGTTTAAATAAGTGTCCCCCAGACTTGGGGACACTTGGTCACTAGCCTTAGTGCTATTGGAAGGTGGTGAAACCCTTAAGAGGTGGGGCCTGATGGAAGGGAGTTAGGTCACTGGGGTCTGCCATAGAAGGGGATATTGGGATCCTAAACTCTTCCCGGCTTTCTTTGCCTCTCTGCCACCATGAGGTGAGCATCTTGCTCCATCATGCACTCTGCTGTGATGTGTTGAATCATCACAGGCCCAAGGGCAATAGGGCAAAATGACCATGGACTGACCCCTCTGAAATCATGAGACAAAATAAACCTTTCCTCCTTAAAAGTTGAATTGCCACAGGTACTTTTTTACTAAAACAGGAAGCTAACACAAGGAACCCTCTCTATCTTTAAGACTGTTTCAAAAATTGGGAATGCCTCAAGTTTAATGTGGGATGATTGTAAAAAGGAGGCTTCTGTTTTTATTTATTCTTCATTCTGTTATGGATTTTACAGCTGATCTGTTATCACCGCTCTAGAAAAACACAATGAAAATTTGATAAAAGCATAGTTGATGTGTCACAAATGGTGAGGAACAAAAATATAGAAAATTTTAGACAACAAAGATGACTTTTGTTTGAATTGTAAATTTTAAAATCTCAGAAGAACTATGTCATGTAACTTACAAGTCTTTCATTGTATACTGCATAGTTGCAACATGCATCAAATCTAAAATGCTTTATTTTTCTACTACATAGAGCAATGCAACTATAAAATATAATAGATCATTTAATATATCTAATAACTTACCTACTAATATTTAACTTCTTAAATTATTGGCTACTGTCTCCATGGAGACCCTACTTTTATTTACCTTTACCCATGGACCTTCTCTGGAGATGGGATTAAAATGAGGTACACAGACCTATTAATATTTATAAAATCATGCTAAAAATCTGTGAAATTCATCTCCACCCACCATGTTCATTCAAATGAATCAGGCTTCTTTCATTATAGGACTTCTGAACACTCCTGAAATTTAGCTATTAATTAAGAAACTATAAGTTAAGTTATCCCATTCACTTTACAGATGGAAAATTGAGAGCCCACAGAGACCAACTGATTTTCCACACAACATTGGCCAATAACCACAGAATCCATAACTTAAAACAGTTTAAGTTCAGTAAATTTTTAGTTGTATTTTGCCCATTTTCTCAATTATAACATTCCACTTTTTCAATGTTTCCATTCCCTGATCTAGTTTTTCAATCTGAGAAATATGTTGAAAATATTACCACATGTAGGTGACTGAGAGGGAAATAAAAATGAAAATTAAGAAGAGAATTTTATAACTGGTCACTCAAACTGTATACAGAAAATTGGTACATTAGACAGAACATTTGGCTGAAGGGTTCTCACTTCTGCATCCTCTGGGAGGGCTGGGTTCAGCATGGAACTTTAGAGCAGAGACCCTCCATATGAATATATGCAGTGTATACCTAGCACTTAAGAAAAATCAGAATTTTGACAAACAGCCTAGTGTAAGCTTTTTGCTCTGAAACCAATTTAATAAATAAAAAGTGTTCCATCCATCAGTCAACTCTAGAACTTTGGGGGTTTAGTATAAAGATGCTTTTTACAGACGTAACAGAGATACTCTAGTTTAGTGGTTTTCTGCCAGGGATGATCACTAGCATGCCCTGGAGATGTTTCTTCAAATACAAATGTCTAAGTCCCATTCATAAGTAGTCTATTTTACTAGATCTCAATTCCTGGGGAATATGCCTTATGCTACTCTCTACAAATAATTTTGTAGACCAGTTCTGATTGAAAAACAATCTAGGATCATACCACTCTTTCCAAAGTTTGCACAATGATACTCAAGGAACTCCAGAATGTGATCTATAATTATCACACAGCCCTTGATGTTCTGGCTGCTCAGGATCATGTAGGAATACAGAAAAAAATATAGGATGTATGTATTTTCGAAAAGTGTAAATGGGAGTGTGGTATAGGTCTACAGGTATTTATACAATGCCTATTTTGTCCTGAGGACTATGCTGGCTTCTTCTGTGACTTTCCATCCTTGACAAGCTAAGGGTAGTGCTGGGACTCTGCAGGAATCTCATGAGCCCCATGTAACTAAGAACAGGATGCAAGCCAAAGGGGAACCAAAGCCTGACCCCTGCATAACATGTTCTCTGGAAAGTAACCTCAAACCATGAACTTCCATGAGACACAGAGGTGGTCTGCTACATGCAGACCATCATGGTAGATAACAAAGAGGCCAAGAAAAATTAAGAGGCAGAATTTTGAGGAATTTCCTTTGTCCAAGGGGAAAAAAAAGACCTTAAGAGCAATAAAAGCCTCTTTTAACACTTTAGATGCTATTGAGACCTCGCCTAATACTAGATCCCCTACAAAAGTGTCTCAACAGTGACACTTTTGGCAAGTTGAAATGGATAATCCTTCAGTAGCTACTCTGAGTATTGCAAGATATTATTAAAAGCATTTCTGGTCTCTACCCACTAGATAGTGCTGACTACTAAGTTACAACTGCTCAAAAATGTCTCCAGATTTCCAAATGTACCCTGGGGAGTATCTGCCATCTTCTCCACGCACCATGTTCATTCAGATGAACCAGGCTCCTTTCATCATAGGACTTCGGAACACTCCTGCCTCTCTATCTGCAATGCTCTCCTTTTCCCACCTCCAACACATTCATATGTAATCACTGTTTACATCCAAGTGGAATCGTCACTTTCTCAGTTCAGCATACACTGATTGACCAATCACAATACCATAACAATAGCTTCTCTTTGGGGGTTTAATTTGGAGACATGTGTTCATCCCTGGGATCAGAAATTAATTTCTGACTCCCTCTAGCCAGTATACTTCATAAAAATAGGGGCCTCATCTATTTTATTCACCATTGTATCCTCAATACCTAATGGGAAGACTGGGGGAGGATAGAAACTCAATAAGCTTTTGGTAAATGAATGAATGAAAACAATACAAAAGTTTACAATTTTCGGGAAAGCAGAGTCATATTTACAGCCTCTGAAACCAACAACTATTTGCTGAGCACAGATTTTGAATCAAGAAGGATGCTGAGCCATGGAACTCAGAAAGAAAGAAAAAAATGGTAATGGAATTGACTTGTAAACAGAAAGGAATGATGCAGCATCCTAAGTGGTCAGTGGAGGTCTCAACAACCGGTAACTAGGAATATTCAAAAGCATTTCAAGGGTTTCCAATGTGAATGAAAAAAAATGTTTCACAAAGAAGATAATTGCTATGCTCAGTCTGAAAGGTTAGCTAGGAATTGGCCAGGTGGACAATGGTGGAGAGGTCAAAAGGTATCAGAGCTAGGGTGGCAGATGGGAGACCAGACTACACAACAGAGATAGTGATATGGAGTAATCCAACCAGCCTGAGAATCACTACCCAACTCTGGATGATGAGTGGGATTTAAACTGCCAAGCAGAGGGACATGAGGTTGAAGACATCAGCAGAGAGAGAGAGAGACAGAGACAGAGACAGAGACAGAGAGAGAGAGAGAGAGAGAGAGAAAGTCAGATTGAGATTCTGAATGTTTGGTCAGTAGAGACAAACATAACTTCATAATTTAGGGTAATATTACAAAAACAAAATAAAAATCCTTTGCATATAGCATGTAGTAACTTCTCAGCAAAAAGAATCAGAAGATTAACAAGTATGATGTCCTCCAGTGTAGACAGCCTCTTCTTACCCACAGCAAGGCAAAACCCTTATTGCAGCCAGGGAGTCCTTCTAGCCTCTCTCTCATGAACCCATGTTTATTGTTAATACAAAAATGTATATTGGAAGATGTAAGGATTAAAAGGCCAGTTCCAGGTTTCAGGGAAAAAGAGGCAAACAGAGGCATTTTCTGGACACTGTGGCATTCTGAAATCTGATGATTGAGTGTTTGTTTTCTCATTGTCTGCATTTCTTCTTGGTCCTCCAACATGAATAATTGTCAAGGTTTTGCTAGGCCGAAGTATATTCCAGGGAAATTGGATCTGCAATTTTGCAGAATTTCACAATGCCTTTTGCAGTCCTGTGTCAAATTGTTTGTTTAAATCTAGTTTATTTTACCTTCTTGGTCCTGGACGTACTATCAGCTGAAATATTTATATCATTGCCTCTTAGGAGTTGTGCATTTCCCTTGTTCTGAGGAAAAATGTGCTGACCTGCTCTATGTATATGAGTAATTGTTTTTATTCTAATTACTTGAGTGCCTGTGGAAGGATATTGGGTTGTCTGGCTTGTTCTCTCCTTGACTATTTCTTGCCCCTTGTTTTCATTCCTCCCTTTTACCAACAAAGTTCTTATGCTGGTCACCAACTATGTTTTAGGAGACCATTTGAAGTTGGAATCCCCATGCTCTATCTAGCCTTTTTAAAGGAGGTGTGGAAATCATATACATAAATTAAAGTGCCTTTTACTCCATACTAGTATCTCCTTCCCTCAGCCAGTCCACTGAATAAAAGAAAAGAAAAGAAAGCCCAAGTGTATTTTTGCTATTGTTCCAATCTTATTTCTGAAAACAGGAAACCCCCATATAAACACACACACACACACACACACACACACACACACACACATATTCCTTATTACATATGGCATTCTGTTTTCAATTTGCTCCCTTTCTGATCTCATTTATTAATTCAATGTAATTATTGAATATTCACTGTGTGCTAGGCAATGAGAAAAACAGGCAAATCTGACCTCACAGAGTCCACTGTCTGTCACAGAAAGTGAACAGCTTAGCAATTAATGCTATCACAGGGAAGTGGGGGTACTGTTTGGGCTCAGAAAGTCATAGACATTATACCAGGAGAAATGATATTCAAGATGAATAAAAAGAATGTGTGGCAGCAGGCTAGCACTAGGGAGGAAAACTGTTACAGGTTGAAGTTGGAGCATCAGTTGGTGGGAGAGTCAACTAGGAAGATGAAGACTGGGTAATTCTTTTATTTTTCTTAGTCTTTGTTTCTACAACAGTGTGATCAGACAAACCTGTGTTCAACACCAACTCTAACCCCTCCTCTCTCTTTGGTCTTGGGCAGGTTACTTTTCTAAGGGTTGAATAAAGTACTGCATGCTAATTGCTTACACACTAACTATATGTGCTAACTGATCAGTAAGTATTAGTGCAAATCATTACCTCTATTAGTTTTAGGATTATCATCATTAGTATTGTCATGGATTTTTATCTCATCACCCTCACACAGTTTATCTGAGATCAACATTTTTTTCTTGAAGCTAACAAATCCTTGATCTCATCTTCACCCGTCTTCTCTTGTTCCCTTTCCAAATTCCCTTTTCTGTCCCTCACCCTCTCTCTTCTATAGTTCATATTCCACCATGATTGGGAACCCAGGAACTGATAACTGGATAATCTAAAATAATAGAGTCCTGCGTGTTATTATTTCCACCCCAGGATCATGTCAAGAGAATTTCCTCTGCATAGCTCGCTGGGGAATACATGTTTCATGTTCTACCACTTATGAGGGAAGTGAACTAATCATAAAACATGAGTCAAATAAATTTTTTACCCAGCTATCAATAAGGAAGACAATCTTCAGTTTAACCCTGTTAATGTTTCTCTATTTACCAGCATTTCCATAACCATACAGCCATATCTGAAGTCAGGATTTATCTTTTATTTACTTGATAATTGATATGAACCACAATATTATCTCCCTCTGCTTCCAAACTTGCCTAGTCCAATACGCCTTCCACTGAAATATCAAAATGATCTCCCTATACTGCCATATTGACCACTCTATTTTCATGTTTGAAAACCTTCTAAGATACGCTATTTTCTGAGTAATAAATCTGTCAGGACACGTTTGATGACAATTAACAATGACAAGTTCACATGGATTTAAAAGGGAATGAGAATATATTGTTTCATGTACCTGAACAATCCAGTAGTGATTTGGGCTTTAGGCAGAGTCAGAAGAGACTGTTGGGTCTATCTCTTTGTTACTCTCTTACTTTTCCCACAAATGTTAGTTTTATTCTTTAGTCAACTTCATGATAACATCCTTAAAGCATCAAATGTGTCCTATTAGCAAGCCACATAACTCAGATTCAGAGACAGGTGAATTTCAAATATTTTTTTCCACCAATGGCTCTGGCTAAAGCTACAGATTTAACTGTGAACCAGTCACTGGATCTATAGACATATATCAGGATCTGAGTGTCTCAGGCTTGAGATTAATACCTGTTTCTGAGCTGAACTCTGTGGAGAAATGCCTGGAATCACTGTACTCTGTCAGTTTGGGGGAATCAGGGGCAACTGCCAGAGTATAAGCTGAAGGGATTTCTAGCCAAACAAAATGAGCCATTGTGGAGCATTGCAATGCATGCTGGGAAGAAAAACGTCAGTGTCCCCCACTCAAATGTTGCTATCCAAGGCTCATCACAATCTAGCTCCAACCTGTGGTTCCAATTTTCCATCATTCCTCTTCTTACATTACTTTCATTAGACTGAATTAACTACACAAAGTTTCCATTTCTGTGCTTTTGCTCCGGATTGATATTATTTTTTTTTTTGTAGAATGCCAAGCTCCTGCCTCTGCTGTCTCTTTAATCCTGCCCTTCTCAGGTATAGGGAAACCTACCTAAGACTCTCCTCAAATGTTATCTTCTTATAAATACTGACATTTTTCTGCCACTGTCTCTGGCTGCTGTTGAGTGAAGAGCAATGAAGCCACAGTCCACCCAGCTGGACTTAGATTCTGGAGCATTCTCTTACTAGTAGAGTGTCCAAGGGAGATTGTTTTGCTTGCTTGGTCTCTTTCTCGTCTTACTGAAGTATTTGCTTTCTCTTTCTTCTTTTAATGAAGGAAGTACTAATGCTTCATTTTGGAATGTTTCACTGTATGTCAATGATGTCTTCTCTTCTTTAAATAACCCCCAAACACTGCTGAGTTAAGAGTTTGAGCTGGAATTTTAGAAAGCCTAGAAGGCTGCTTATTTTGTTAAAGGAATATTCATAGAATAACAACCCAATCATCTAGAAGTTATCATTCAAGTGCACAAAAACTAATGAAGGAAGCCTATGAAAAATACACATTCACTATAGTTCTGCCCTGGGAGATTAGTATATATATATTTTTTTCTCATTTGTAAGTCTTACTCTGTACAGCAACTATATTTCTGAGAAGTCATTTGTAAATCAAATGTCATGTTCTCATTTACCTATGTTGTAATCCTAGAGATGAATTGTATAATTTTTTTCAATTATTTTGTGTATTTTAACACCTCAGCTCCTTGTCAAATCATTAATAAACTATAGATATATATTTTATTTCATCTTTCTTTTAAAGAAAAGTATTACAGAAACCTTCTTAACAGTGTAGGCAACTGTTGCTTGTAAAGGTTCTCCTAAGAGACCTTGGAAATAGCCCTTAACAATGAATTCATATCTCTTACTTCATTCCCTTCCCAATCTAGGCTCTACACAGGTATGTAGGGTGACGTGGAAAGCCCAAGGACGTGTGGCCATGGTTGACATTGGCCAAGTCTTCATGGCCATCCACACCAAGTTGCTGAATAAGGAACATTTGTCTGAGGCCCTATACAGGGCCAAGATCGCATTGCCTGGCATGGATAAGATTCCCATTTCAAAGAGGTGAGGCTCCATCATTTTTAATGTGAATGGATTTAAATATGGTAATATAGATGAATTCACAATATGATGACTGAGAAGCAGCTCATCCTGGATGGCTGTGGCTGCCTCAGTCATGGTATCCAACAGATGATAGGCCCTGAACACAAGTGAGCACTTCCACTGAGCTTCTCCTCCTTAATTATTCACTGATAAATCCTACTTTCAGTCTGAAAAAAAAAGGTATTAATGAAACAAAAATACTTTGAGTTGTATAGGTAGTAACCATTGAGTATTGACTCCTTAGTTTTAGAAGTTCAATCTTTGGCTACCATGGGTTTTTATCAGTGTTGGAAACTGGTATTCTGGTTTCCATTTAGGATAAATAAGGGTATAAGTAAATGCTGATGCAAAGGCATTGTGAAACCAAATTATGGCATACAATGTCAATTGCAGTCATGGAACAAATGCAGTGTAAGGACTGACATGGTTATCTTTTATGTCAGTTGCAAGCACTGCTGAGGAATGGTGAACATGTTTAAATGTTTTTCCTTTTGTGGAGATATTTTTGCAGTTTAAAGTTCACCAGTAAGTATGAGAAGCAACCAAACATATAAATGTGATTCATGAGGTCAGCATGACATTGTGTTAAGAGTGCCAGCACTAGAGGGTACGAAAGTGCCCATCAAATCATGGAGATATTTCAAAAAGTATGTAGGAGTTGATTTGAAGAAATTCCCATTGGCCAAATATGGGATAAATTGAGCAACAAAACAGAAAAAATATTGAATTATAAGTCATAAAATTAAAAACCTATGAACTCACTCTGATATAATAAATGAATGGGTGAATGAGTGAATGAGTCAATTGATAAATGGAGGGAAAGTGACACACTTCCATACAGTACAATGCATTTGTTTTCTATTGTTATTGCAGCAAATTGTCATGAACATAATGAATTAAAGCTTATCAATTTATTTAAAAAAATTAAAAAATACAGTTATGAAGATCGGAAGTCTGAAATGGATTTTATTTGGCTGAAATGGGTATCGGTAGGAGTGCATTCTTTTCTGAAGGCCTAAAAGAGAACCTATCCTCTTGCCTTTTCCAGCTTCTATGGACTTCTTGAATTCTCCATCCTGTGGCCCCCTTTATCATCAATAACAGGGATGACCTCGGGATCTTTCCCACACAATTTTTCTGCTTCTATCTTCTTCATTGAATGGGCACTTGTGATTACATTGAGCCATCTAGATAATTCAGAATAATATCTTCTTAAGTCAACAGATTTGCTGCCATTATTCCATCTGTAACCTCACCTGCCCCTTGCCATTCAGCACAATGTATACCCAGGTTCTAGAGTTTAGGATGAAGCTATTGGTAGAGAAACATTACTCTGGCTATCACATAGAATTATATTTGATAAATTTAAAAGTAATGATGAAAATAGTAAACTACCATTTGGCCAACACCACTGTAGTAATTAGCACAACATATCCTAAGCATAAGAAAATTAGAAGGCCCCTCATAGCCAAATTTCTTAAACTAGTGTTAAAGATCTTAAGATCAGATAAAGAAAAAGGACACAGTATGCACAGAGGATCAAAGATAAGGATGACACTAACCACTCACCAGGAGAAATGGAACTCAGAGGACAGCAGGACATTACTGAATGAAAAACAAAAATAAAATCAAGTTAATCTGGAATGTTAAAACCAGTAAAAGAAAAGATTTAAAATTCAAAGCAAAATGAAGACGTTTAAAGATCAAAAAGAAAGCTAAAAGGACTTGTCTCCAGCCAACTATCTCTAGAAGAAACATTTTTAAATATCCTTCAAACAGACATACCACCAAAGAGAACTTTCTACCTAACCAAAGGGACAGACAGCACTGGAAATGGTAAAACATTAAAACCTTTTTTCCCCTGTTTTATTAATTCTCATTAAGAGACAATTAACTGACCTTGAGGGATCATATTTACCCTATCCTACTGGAACTGCCAACCAGCAATCAAATTGTATGAATCAATGGTTTTGAAGATATCAGGCAATGAAAGGCAGTGACTCCTGAGAGACAGAAAACAAGGGAACCCTGCAATTTCTATAGCTCATTCCCTTCAAGAGGTTTCCACACCTAGCAAGAAGAAAGGGAAAAAAGCCTAAGCCAAAAAGATTCCTTGAGTTGGGGAGATGTGCTGAGAGTCTCAGAAGATCAAGATGGGTAGAATTCTCTGTACAGAGTAACAGAGAGCAGTTAGCTACACAGAGAGAGCTTTGAACGTATACAGAAGATAGCTCTTAATTGCTTACCCCAATATTGTTAGGCTTTTAATTCTTTCAAAATTGATCTAAAGATTCAATATGATTGAAATCAAAATGCTGCCTGGGATTTCTGTAGAAATTAACACAATGCTTCTAAAATTCAAATGGAAATGCATGGGACCAACATAATTTTGAAAAAATATTAACCAATACGAAGGACAAACACAACCTGATATGATTTATTACAAAGCTGATGTTTTTTTAGGAAATTTTTTTCAGAATGGTAATGTTGCAAATGTGTTGCCTCGGAGCTTGTTTCTTTCTTTTTTCTTTTTTTCTCATGTGATCCAGAAACAATGACATCTGTTTTCCTTCAGGAGCCTCTTCAGTAGCAGATTTCTACCATGGATATCTTCTATGTCCCACATACATATAACCTTGTTCTAGTACTGCCTGCCCTGAAGTTTTCTTTTGCTTGTGTTCTTATTCTTTTCCATTCAAGGGAACGCTAGAGAACATTATAGGTATCTTCAAGATTGATAGATAGATCCGTTTGAGAAAATTGCAGACAATGGTTTGGAAAAATTGTAAGTTCTCAGAATTGAGTAAGGATTCAGAGTACTGATGGCCACAGCCCTTAGATTCCATCAAGGCTGCTGTTAAACTTCAAGGTCACATACTAACTCAATCTCTCATCAATTGTTTCCTGTAAATAAGTGGAAATGTGAGATTTCCAGTTTTGCTTTTTAAAGTTATGTTACAGTGACAACATGATGTTTTTGTGTTTCTTTTCCTTCCTTTTCCCTTTAATTATCAGTAAGCATATCCTTGCTTCTGTACATTACCATAACTCAAATCTACCCCAATAATAAAAACAAATTCTAAAATAATCTTGGTAGAAATGAAACTAATTTAGTTCCACAAAATTTTCTGAAGCCCGCCTTTCTTCCTTCCTTTCCTTCTTTCTTTCTTTCTTTCTTTATTCATTCATTTTTGTACTGGGGATTGAACCCAGGGGCATGCTTTACACCTATAATTTACACCCTCGGTCCTTTATTTATTTATTTTGTACTGAAACAGGGTCTCGCTAGGCTATTGAGAGTCTTGCTAAGTTTCTGAGGCTGGTCTTGAACCTACAATCCTCCTGCCTCAGCCTCCCAAGTACTGGGATTATCAGCATGCACCATCACACCTGGCTTCTACTATATTTTTGACCCTAAGTTACAAACATAAATTCATATCATCTCATTCCACAAAAAGGGACAGAATGAAAAGAGATATAAATATTTTCTTTTATTGAAATTTCTCCAGTCTTCAGATGTAACTTCATGCTGCCTTCCAATTTCACAAGGTTATTATAAGAACCAAAGTGGACTGAAATAAAATAATTTCTGACTGGGCAATCTTTTCCAGGATGAAAGCTGTGTAGTATAGCACACGACTTTGGAAAAGATAGACCTGGGTTTGAATCTTAGCCTCACATTTCCTAACTAGAAACTTTGCCAATCCCCTTAAACGTTCCTAGTCTGTGTTTTTATATCTCTAACATGAGGGTCATCATACCTATGCTATAGGGTGGTTATGAAGTTAAAATGAGATGATCAATACTGAGCTCAATTCAGAGCAGGACACCTGGTCATTGTTCAATCAGACAAATTACCTCCCTGTAGGATGAACAAGGAACCAAGAAGCTGCTGATCATCAAGAGAAGGGAGAAGGCTGTCAGCAGTAGAACATAACAATTTATAAATTTCTTATTTCACAACAAGCTCTGGGACATCCATCGTCCATGGAAGTAAACAAGCTCTGAGCCTGGGGCCGGTTCCCAGCCACAGAGTCCAATGCAAATGTACCTGAATGACTAATGTGTGCTACAGATGACTCACCAGTCCCCGACTGCAATCTGGGTCCATCTGCCGAACAGAGCCCGCCACCCCACCCAAAAGGGGCCCACAAGGACTTTCACAGATTCCCCTGGGAAGTGGGAATTCTGCTCACTTTCAAGGTGTTATTAGGCAAAGACTTCATTCCAGTTATTTAACAGGCTGATGAAAGAAGCAGGCAAGTTTCTCTGTGTATGTTCAGAGTTTTTGCAGGATTCTATCCCTCTTTTTTGCAAAAAGGATGACGGATTCCAGGGAAGGGAGAAGTGACTTTCCCAAAATATTGCAGACAGATCTCCTCATCTCTTTCTCTTTAATCTGACACATTTCTAGCAGGCAATAATGCTACTCAGCAGGGTGTTTGCCAGTGTGTTTTCTTTTTCTTGGGAGCTAGAGAATGCAAATGAGATTGATGGCATTATGTCCCAAAGTCTTCCAAATACCACCCAGGAGGCTCACGTGCTGACAATTTTCCTGGATTCCTGGACACAAGCAGTCTGATCCTTGGTTGTTAAACCATCTACTTGTGGCTTTTGTTTCTCCATCTGCTGTGGGTCATTTGATTCCTTCTTTACAAGGATTCAGCTAGACAATGTTGCAAATACATTACTTCCATTCACTTATGTACCATTAGAAGATAATGCAGATCAAAGGCTGCCCTTGCTCTCACTGAAACTAGAAGTTATCTCAAAAAATGATCTTAATAGTCTCCAAGCAGTTAATGCAGGTTGGAAGCACTTCCAAAGCCTCTAGCCATCCAATCACAGAGGTAGACAGGCCTCAGACAATGTTCTCCTTCAAAGGAAACTCACAAAAAATATAATTCTAGAATAATGATGCTAGTGCTGATGAATGTAGGGCTTTGGCACACAGTAGGTGCTCAATGATTAGTTGTTGAAAAAATGAATGGCACAATTGAAAATGTATGATAGGCATTTGATGAATTTTTCCAACTAAGATTTTGGAAAAAGAACACTTCTAGAATATCCCAGATATAAAAGATACAGGTACAAGATCAGTATGGAATTCCTCCAAAGACTAGGAATAGAACCACCACATGACTCAGGTATACTGCTCCTCGATATCTTCTCAAAAGAATTAAAGTCAGAATACTATAGGGATACATGCATACCCATGTATGTGCTGTTTATAGCAGCACAATTCACAATAGCCAAGCTATAGAACCAGGTGTCCATCAACAGATAAATGGATAAAGAAAATGTAGTATATAAGCACAATGGAGTTTTATTCAGCTATTAAAAAGAACAAAATTATATTTATTTGCAGGAAAATGGATGGAACTGGAGAATATCAGGCTGAGATAAGCCAGACTCAGAAAATCAAAGGCAGCATGTTTTCTCACATATGTGAAAGATGGAGGGAAAAAAGAAACAAAAAGGGGAAGGAACCTCATAAAAATTAAGAGAGCAATAGAGTAGTACAAGAGGATCTGAAGAGTGAGGAGGGGAGGTCTGGAGAAGGAAACAGACCAAATAATGTTATGCACATATATGAAAGTATCACTATGAATCTCACAATCTTGTACAATTACAGTGCACCAATAAATTTAAAAAAAGAGAGAGAAAAGAAGAGGCAGATAAAATGTAAGAGATTCAGAGAGGGAAGAACTGGATACGGATTTTATTTAGTGATTATATAAGAGGAAAAGTAATATATGGGTTTTCCCTAGAAGAAAAATTATAACATCCGAAATTGAACAGGGGTGAAGATCCTACAAAATTTTTCTGTGTCCATGAATTCACTAAGATTTGTGCGGATTTCCTTAATAGTGAGTAACCCCTAGGACTATTACTTTTTTCTCTTAATACACTTTTATTGGTACATTGTAATCACACAGTGTAATGAAGTACAGAGTGATAAGGACATGCATGCACACAGCACCTTTGGGTCTCATATATCTGTTTTCTCTGTGATTAATAAAACCGTGAAATGAAATTGTCCACTGTGTTCTGTTCTTTTCTGTAAAGCTTTGGATTACATACACTTCTTATATTTTAATGTGCATAAATACAATGTTCAGCTGTTATGGTAGTTTGTGGACTTAGTTTACTCTTACACATTGAAATGATTTGAGTAATCATGGTATCCAGAAAAATCAAAGAGGGTTAGAGACAAGATTTTTTGGAAAACGCTGCTTTTCCTTCTTAAATACAATGGTACTTGTTCTCAACTGTGGTCAAAAGCCAACGACTCAGCTTTGTAACAGAACTCACTGAAGGAGCCCGGTTGACTCAAAGGTACGTAGATGACCTATGGCTGTAATTGTCTGGTTTTCCCATCAGACAGCCTTTCCACAAATCATTATTCTGGTTTTTTTTAAATTACTTCTACTTAGAGAATTTTATCCTGGATTTAGAATAAAGAAGAGAAATACATTTTAGGCATTTTAGGTAGAATACCAATGATAGAAAGGAATGAGAAAGTTCTTAAGTGAATGGTTTAGAATTGGGCAAGGGAGTGGGCCCTTGAACTGGAAAGAGCACATACTTTGGAAAGTTGGCAACCTGGGTGCTAGTCCAAGCTTAGCTCACTCTTCTTTGGCAAGTGCCTACTCCCCAAGAGCCTCACTCTTTTCCAAATCTAAAAATGAAGGGATTTGGTACAACCACTTTAGAACATTCTTTGGCCGACTTTCCTACAGCTAAATATATGTGTATCATATGATCCAGCAATTCTAAGTATCTATCAACAGAAACAACATGTGTTCCAAAAGACATATGCAGGTGAATGCTTGGCAAAATTACCTATAATAAAAATAATTTTTAAAAAGCTGTGAATATCTCAAGTGGCCATCAACTGTAAAATGTATTATAGTCATACAAAGGAATATTATTTAGAAATGAAAAGGAGTATGCAAAAAATGAATGTATATCATACGATTGAAGAAATGTTCCAGGCACAGATAATTTCATACTACATGATGCCCCTTATGTACAATTTAACAATAGACAGGACTAATTCATTCTGAAACAGATAGGGTTAGATGAATTTGGATTGGAATCTTGAACTTGACTGTGACTGTAGGACCCTGGATAAGTTGGATTACCTCTCAAAGTCTCTATTTCCCTATCTGTGTACATAAAGCATTTAGCAAAGTGTTTTTCATGTCAAAGTACATGGAAAATGGTGATTACTCTTATTGGTGTTCCAAACTCTGATATCCAGTATTCCTTTGAAGTGCATTATTCTGAGGCTAGAAAGGATTTCCCAAGTTTATTACCATACATCTCCATCATGCCCCCATCACACACATCTGGTTCTTTCTTTCTTCTATGCCTCTTCCCACCCCTTTTGCCATCTACCCTTTTTTTACACTTTCTTCTCCATATTTCCATCTTTTACTGATTCTGGCCTTTCAATGGCTCTCTATCCTCCCCCCCCTCAAGCATAATTTATCCCAAACTCTTCCAATACTAAAAGAAGTTGCTGACATTTTCTCTTTCTGGCTCACCCTCTCAGTCCCTCACTTTTCGGCATAGTTATGGCCACGGACACTAAAAGCCACATTAGTATGTACACATGGTATTCCACCTGGGTTCATTCCTGGGCTCAAGGCACAACTATGTCATGGAACAAATGTTTCGTAGCATTCATAACAAAGATAATTTTATCCAATGATTCTAAGACCCATTTGACATGATCCAGTTGGACTGAAGTACTGTACATCCTTCATACCTCAGTTAGTCAGCTCTTCACCCTCATCTACCATGGAAGTCCAAGTCTCCTAATAAGTGTTCCCATTTTTCCCTATTGTTCATGGACACTTTTATCCCCTATTTTCCCTCTTGCTATACTTTACTATGTTTTCCAGTAAGCAGGTTTGTTTTTTTTTTTTTTTTTTGCGGTACCAGGGATTGAACGCAGGGGCGTTCTACCTCCGTGCTACACCCCCGGCCCTATTTTTTATACTTTATTTTGAAACCGGGTCTCACGAAGTTGTGGAGGGCCTCACTAAGGAGAGAGAGAGAGAGAGAAAGAGAGAGAGAGCTGAGGCTGGCCATGAACCCAGATCCTCCGGTCTCCGCCTCCCAAAGTACTGGGATTACAAGTGTGCGCCACCACGCCTGGCTTCAGTAAGCAGGTTTTTAAAAAAATGTATAAATTATGTTCTATAACTTAAATCCCTCCAACAATAGCCCAGTGTAGTTGGAATAAAATAAAAGCCACTGTCGACCAGACTTTTCATGATCCTTCTTTTCAGCAGTCACCTACTGTCATTCCCTCCCTTTACTGGAATGGCCTTACCTCTGTTTCTCATATATGTTACTTTTCCCAAATCAGTGTCTGTATATAACAAGCCTTCTGTCAGAACATTCTTCTCCCAGAAGATTTCACAGATAGCTCCTTCTTACTATTCAAGTCTAGCTATTATATATTGAATCATGTTTTTCCCAAGACTAGCCTAGCTAAAGTGAACTTCAACCCACCCTAAGATCACATCACCCTATTTCATTACAACAGTTGTCATTAGGCTCCTACATCTGCCTTCCGTTCTAATGTTTGCATGCTTACTAATGTGGATGTTGGGATGGGGGCTTCACATGGCTTATAGATGATGGAGGTGGTATTGGTGGTATTGATGGTGTGAGATGCGGTGGATAGCTATTTGGAAATGGTTTCCCTGTGGTCTAAACTTTCATTTCTCCACCTCATGGCAAAACACAAAAACTCCATGATCTAGCCATAAGAATTAGCATGTTTAATAAAAGGAACATGGTCTCAGAGTCTCCTCCTCCTGTCTGATTCTGACATAATCATACATACTGGCTTCCACTCACTGGGTCAAGCCATTTCTCAGGGTTGATCTGAGAGTGGGAACTTTACCACAAATTTCTTCCTTCTTCTTTACTGGCTTTCACACAATCTGAGCAATAAGTTCTCTGAAAAGGAAAAAATTCTTGGCAGGATCCTAGGATATTAACATTAACATCAGCCACTGAGTTCCAGTTGATTAACCTCTTCCTTGCATGGTGTATCTGGGATAGAAGAAAACTACTTTTTGTATTTGCTTGATTTTGTTTATCTATGTGTATTCTTCTCCCAAAGAACTCAATTACTCCAACAATAACTTTGAAAGATGACAATTTGCTTCTGTGCATTGTAAGAAATGCACAAGAACACTATGTACACTTAATAAATGTAGGTATCCCCACTATTTGAACTTCTTTTAAGACTCCTCAGTGCTATGTTTATTGAATATTTATCCTGTAAAGATACTCTTAAGCAAAATCTGTACATAATAATCCCTCAAGACTCTCCTTCCTTCTTTAAAAGTGGTCATGGATTTAGGAAAAGCAAAAACATAAAAAACGAGATTGGCATTGAGATGGAACACAAATATTTTGGAATTTGAACTGAACTGAATTCTCGGTTTAGCACATAGTAGTTCTTTGACATAGACAAATTATTTAACCTCTTTGAGACACAATTTCCTCAGTAGTATAAGACATATAGCACCTGCTTTATTTCTTTCCTTGGTTGTTTTTGTAGAATGTAAAAGAGTTTACTAAATCCTTGATCATTCAATAAATGTCAGCTCTCTCCATCAGCCATAAGTCCCCGAAATAATATCCTTTGCTTGGAACGCAGTCAAGTGAAGGAACTAGGTCTTTTTGATGTCCCTCAAAGAAAATGATTGCAAATCGTCTGTTTTTACTCTGGAGTGTATTCGTCTCAGCTGAATGCAGCTTGTGGTATAAATAAGCAGCCACTGAAGGGTAGGATGGGCTTGCAAACAATTAAGCAAATATAGCCACATGCTCTTCTTCAGACCTCACCACAACATGAGTGCAGGTTGATCAGTGTGGAGGCTGCTGGCAAATGGAGCATTTCATTTTGTTTTTCCTGAAAAATAAGAATTCGTGTTCAATATTGAGTTCCATTTCATCTGTACAACAGGAGTGGAGATGAGAACTGGCTGAATTATCTGTTCTCTTTCAAGAAATATTTAAAAAACATCAGTTGTGCATGGAATAAGAATGCTGGATGGTTGGATGTGAGGGTGTCTCAAAGACCTATTATTCCATGGGAAGTATTATTAGGAATACCCACCCTCCACTATTTGTCATAACTAGTCAATCCTCTCCACTACTGTATCTTTTATCTCTGAGACATCTGTGAATGCATGAATCCTGCCTAAAGGATAAACAAGACACATCTACATCTGTAAATATTCATTGACCAAGAGGGATTAAGATAGAAGGGGCCATTACATATATATCCAAATATAAAATTAACTGGTAACTATTAAGCAACCATGACAAAGTCATTTAATTTCTATGTTCTAATGAGCCCAAGTTTTCTCATTTGTAAAATGAGAATAAATTATATGAAACTAGTTACTGAAGGGAAAATACTCTAAATTTTAAGAAACTGTTTTCACAGCTATTATTCCTATTAAAGACAGAGTTGCTTATTAGGATAATAATTTGAATTAATTAATTTATTTTTCAATGAATTTTTATTGAGTACCTATAATGGATCCAGTTTGATTTTAGGCACTTGTAATAAATTACAAGATACAAAAATTTCTTGTAATTTAAAGATACAAAAATTTCTGTCTTTCTGAGCTTTTATGCTAGCACAGGTTACAGATAACAAATTGATTATGTATGTATATATGATTATTTATTTATTTGTACATATATGATTTATTTATGCATACACACATACATATACATAGTGTTTGAAAAGTTTGACTGATAACAAACTTAAACAAGGTAAGACTTCTTGGGAAAATAATGTTTGAACCAGAATTTAAGTGAGTTGAGTCCTCTAAAAATATATAGATATGAACTAACAACCAAGTGGATATATTGAATTCATTTCAACTTTGTTTCTTCATCGGTCTAATAATAAAATTTCTCAATCCCCTTAACTCAAATATATAGAATGCTTAAATCTTTCTAGAAGAAAAATATAGTGAACAATATTCTATCTGTTTGGATACCATAAGATGGTTTAAATGAGAGCATGGAAGTTAAGGACCTCAAGATTGTCATCTGTGTTCTGGTCCTTGGTGCAACTAGCTCATAAACTTTAGAGGAAAACTCACCTGAAATCCTCTTTTCCAACTGCCTTTATTCTGGAAATATTGGTATAATACCTAATATTCCTATATCAGAGATGTCTATGAGTATCATTTGGGTATAAATGTACTCTTGGGTGTTTTGTTTTGTTTTGTTTTGTGTGGTGCTGGGGATGGAGCAAAAGACTTCAAGCATGCCAGGCAGGCACTCTACCACTGAGCTACATGCCCAGCCATAAATGCACTCTGAAATACATAAAAGTCCTGTATAGAAGGAAGATGGCTTAATATAAATTGATGAATTTTTGCAGTAGACTATGAGCATGAATAATGTTTTATTCACTTAAAAAGATCTTGCATATTATTTAAGCAACCTGCATCTCTTCAAAAGTGTCTTGTGAGTTTACTGTTATAAATACAGAAGCTCCTCAATTTAAGAACTTTCAGATTATGTGTGCATAGATCTTAACAGGGCTGCCCATAACAATAAAAACACATTGGCTAGACCCACCACAAGCAGATGAAACAGCCACATGAGATCATTAGTTTTACCCACCCATTTTTTTAATTACTTGATGTCACATGCAGTGTTTGAAGTAGCACACTCTCACAAATGCTTTACGATGAAGACAACCAACATGCAAATATCTTCGGGTATATTTTTAAAAGAATTGACAAGAAACAATAAAATTTAGCATGAATGCTGTCAACATCTATATTTCTCCTATGAAATTTAGCTTTACATAAGTGTTTAGCAAGAGTTTAGGCATATTAATGGAGTCATGTACAGCTGTTTAGATTGTACTCTTTTCCAAAAGACCCATTTATGCTCACTTTTATGATTGTTGTAGAAATCATGGTAATAGGCTGAGTGATGGTTTCCCAAGATGTCTATGGCCTAAATCCTTAAATCCCTATGGACATAATCTTACTTAGCCACAGGAATCATACCAATGAGATTTAGTTAGGGATCTTGAAATAGTAGATTATCTTATATTATCTGAGTGGGTCCTAAATGTAATCACCAGTACACCAATAAGAGAAAGGCAGTGGAGATTTGACCACCGAGACAGAAAAGAAGGTAGTGTGGAGACAAACCAGAGCAATTAGAATATGCTGTTGCCAATTTTAAGTATAGAAAATGGGTTCAAGAGCCAAGGAATGCAAGGGGGTGAAGCTCTAGATGTTAGGCAAAGCAAGGAACGCGATTCCCACCTCAGAGCATCTCCAGGGAGCACCACCATGCTGAAACCTCAGCTTGGGCTCAGTAAAACTGATTTTGAACTTTTTATCAAAGTTCAAAAAAAAGACCTGCAAAAGAATAAATGTATGTTGTTTTAAGTCAGTATGTTTGTAATTTGTTGCAGCACCAACAGAAATGAATACAGTGTAAAACTCATATTATTGGTGACATCCCCTCATGAGATATAATGCATGACTGTGTTAAGATCCAGATTCACTAGTCTCAGAATCTTGAGAACATCTTCTACATACATCTTTAGCCTATCAGATGGCAGGAAGCTTCTATTCTGGAAGCCCGCAAAACCAGATTAATATTCTGGGTACAATTTTTGATAATTTGCTTAACTTCTCTGTGCCTCAATTTCTCATCTGTAAAAGGGAACCAATAATAATAATAATGTATTTAATTGTAAACTTTAGATCACGATGAGATGAAATAATGTATGTTCAGCACTTAGTGCAGTCATATGTTTCTTGATGAAAGCAAACCTGAGCCAGGAGGCAGAAATCTATCAGGAAGATCTATATCTACCCTAGACAAAAGCTAGGTTGCCACTCAAAGGAAAAAGAAAAGATGTCAACTGCCTTGATTATTATCATTTATTTCTTGGAAGAACCAATCCAGATGGTTTAGTACTCTGTGTTCTCATTTCTACTCCTGTATTATGTGTGCTGTATGTTACTATATGTTACTGTATGTTACTCTAGACCACTTCTGCCCAACAGAAACATACTATTAACTATATATTTCACTTTAACTCTTCTAGTAATTATACTAAAATAAAGCAGAAAGAAGTGGATAAAACAGAAAAGAAATGAATGAAATATTGGGTTATCTTTAGTAACCCAATCCTGTATGTTATTATAAACTCTAGTCCCATACACACCAATGAAGAGCTCAAGGTGACCATACCTGTTGACATCACCTTGGTAAGAATTATCACGAGTTGGACCTAGGCTGTGTCACTGAATAGAAAAATGGCCAATGGAGAGGTATTTTTCCATTTTATGTTTCAGGTTTTTTTTTTTTTACCCGTGAATGGAGACATAGTAAAGTTATCTCTGTCACTAAGATATCTTAAAGTTTCAATTCTACTTGGCATATAGAATGTAGGAATTTGTGAATTGACAATGGTTAGAACACAGTGAGCTCTCAAAAGTTGATGACTGTGAATACTATTAAATGTTAAGACACTGGGGATATAAAATAAAATAAGATTTGTGTGATGGCCTCCAGGACTTCATAAGTCCAGGTATTAAACTTTGAGTGGTAGCCGAGTGTGGTGGCGCATGCTTGTAATCCCAGTACTTGGGAGGTTGAGACAGGAGAATCACAGGTTCACAGTCAGCCTCAGTTACTTAGTGAAGCTCTCCACAACTTAGTGAGACCCTGTTTCAAAATAAAGAATAAAAAATAAGGCTGGGGGTGTAGCTCAGAGGTAGAATGCCCCTGAGTTCAATCCCCAGTACTGCAAAAAAAAAAAAACTTTGAGTGTTCACAGTAAATTGATGGATGGGTATATAGATAAATAGATGGACAGATAAATAAAACCAAAGTCGTCTAAATTCTAAACCACTTCTGCCCAACAGAAACATACTATTAACTATATATTTCACTTTAACTCTTCTAGTAACTATACTAAAATAAAGGAGAAAGAAGTGGATAAAACAGAAAAGAAATGAATGAAATATTGGGTTATCTTTAGTAACCCAATATATCTATATTGTTTGGAAATCCACTGTTACCTTGCACTGTGTCACCAACTCCTCTGGTTCCTCTAAGACTGTGCAGAAGTTAGCCATGGAAGTCTCTCATGAAGGAAGACCCTTCAGTCCCAAGTAAACTGGGGCAGTTGCTCACCTCACCTTTAAATACTAAATTAATTAATTAATTATTTTATTTATTTATTTATTTTTGTGTGTGGTACTGGGGATTGAGCCCAGGAACATTCTACCTTTGAGCTATACCCCTAACCCTATTTTTTTCATTCTTTATTTTGAAACAGGGTCTCACTAAGTTGCAGAGGGCCTCACTAAGTAGCTGAGGCTGGCCACAAAACCGGATCCTCTGGTATCAGCCTCCCAAGTACTGGGATTACAAGTGTGCGCCACAATGCCTGGATTAAATACTAAATTTTCATAAGAAACATCTGATCTACTTTTAGATTTCATCAAATTCACAGTGGAAAAGGAGATTCACATATAAAATTTCTCCCAAAAGTATTTGAAAGATTGTCAGTAATTGAATTGAGCAACTCTTTTAAATTAATTCAGACAGAAATTTAGTTCCTCAGTACAAGCTGCATTTCAAGTATTGAAAATTCGTGTATGTCTAGTGGCTACTCTTTTGGTCAATGAAGTTCTCTTGTTATAAAATTACATATCAATTAGTATATCCCTTTTGGAGGTTTATTCTTCCATATTATTCAAGTCCCATCCCAGAAGTTGGCTAGGGAACTTATTATAATGTGTATATCACAGAGTATTATATTACACAACACCCTGCAGAGATGTAACATTGTACACTGTAAGTTTATAAAGGAAAAACTTAAGAAATACTTATTTGAAAAAGTCTTTGAAGGGAATGGAGTGAGACAGGTAGAATAACTGGAAATAAAGTAAAAAAAGCCATTGGAGAAGTAAATAGAGAATGAACGAAGCAGGTAGGTATTTATCTGTTCTACTGTGGAATTACGAGATCTACACTGAGAGCCATGAGACCAAGCTTTAGGATGAGTATGCAAAGGATGGCTAGTTAGTCCTTTTCCATTCTGTACCTGATGTTTTTACACCTCTAACAGTATTGGGGAACCAACCTTCAGAGACTCAGTCTTACTCTGAACATGTAGAAACACTGCAACAATAATTTTAACAAGACACAGCTAACACTGAAAGGAACACACAACCTGAGGGATGAGAATTGAGATAGACTTCAGCCAAATGCATACATTTTCAACTCAATGCATAAATTTTAAAGTCTATCCCATAATTTCCTAAGAAGTAATAGACAAGATGGGAATTGTGTGCTCAGTAGAGACAGAAAGTAGAGTCTATACTCTAGGTGACTGGGTACTTAGCTAGGTGCTGTACATAAAGCTAGGGCCATGAAAAAAATCACAGGATCTGTATAATGAGAAAAAAAGTTCTGTCTGCAAGCACAGAGAAGTAGCAAGAAAGCATGTCTTACACTAATGATTCATGGAGAAAACAAAATATATCTACATTGAAAAACTGAAAAGCCTAGCATATGCTATGCATGCTGTCATGTCAGAATTTTTTATCCATATGGAGTAGGGATCACAAGTGGAGAAATAATGCCAAAAAACACCCAAAGACCATTGTAAACTCCATGGTTTTGGCACAAACTGAAGACAGAAACCACACTGTAGAGATAATTCCAAAATCCAGAAGATATGTGCCTCTCATTGACAGCAGGGGATGGTGTGTGGGGAGAGGACCACCACGGAAAATAAACACATAGTCCACAATTACAAATGACTTAAGGAAATGACCTACCACGTGGGAGATCATCAGAAACAACAAAGCATAAAATTAATACCCCGAGAAATTGAAATTAGAGAACACAAGAGAAAGGCTATCAAATAAATACTTTTCAGATGATTAAAGAGAACATAGAGAGAAACAAAATTAAAGTAAGAGAATAAGAAATTAGCAAAAAATGAAGAATTAGAATTTAAAAAATAGATTCTGTAAAGGAAATATATATACATATATGAAATCTTGCATTTTAAAAAAAGTCGGTGATTGGGCCATATAGTAGATTAGTTACAGCTGAAGAGAGAAGTAAAGAATTGGAAGATTTAGGAAGGTAAAATTGCCTTGAGCAACTCACAGAGATGTAAAGAAACATAAAGAAAAAAACAGGTGGAGAGTCATGGAGCAGAATATGAGAAGTTTCAGTATTTCATCTTGGGAATAGATCATTAACTTCCTAAAACAGTGTCGGGCATGTCATAAGTATTCTAAAAATATTTGTTGAAAGGATGAGTGAGTGAATGAATCCCCAGAAAGAGAAGGTCAATGTTGTCCAGCAAAGCGAAACATAAATGCATCATGACTGTGGATTTTTCAGGATCAAAAAAAGATACGACTTCGGTTTAAGAAAATATAGCAAGTCCTGAAGAAGAAAAACCAAAACACACATTCTCTTAGAGATAACATCATCAAACTATAGACATAGTAAAAATCATAAAACAAACAAACAAAAGAAACCAAAATAAAATGCATGTAATAGCAAAACAACCCCAGAAATAATTAGACGTTCAGTATAGACTCTTAGCAGCAATAAATAGAGGCCAGAATGAAATAATACATTCAACATACTAAAGCAAAGTCGTTTTAAGCTGATGATTTGATAATATCTCAATTTCATTCAAGATAGTACAGTAAATAAAATTTCAGTAAAGACTGACGACTTGTAGTCTATCACAAAAGTATTGCTGGAGAATATGTTTCAGAAGGTAGCAAACTGTACCAGGAAGGAATTAGAGATGTGCAAGAAATAAAATTAGCAGAAGTGTTAATATATCTAAATGCACAAGAACAAAAACAATAACTAAATGGAAGTAATTAAGAACAAGGTATTAAGAAAGCATTTCTAAAAAATTGCATGAGGTATTGCAGTAGTGAATGATGTGAATAAAATCAAGTAATTTAGGCACTTTTAATTGTTCCGAAGGATTTTAGAGACAATGGTGAAGGATAGACTTTGTGTTCATGTATGCATCCTTACAGTTTGAAAGTAAACACCAAAAAATAGAAACACTAAACACACACTTACACACACTCACCTTCAAAAATAATAGAGAAGCCGAGTGTGGTGATGCTCACTTATAATCCCAGTACTTGGGAGGCTGAGACAGTGTGACCTTGTTTCAAAATGAAGAATTAAAAATAGGGCTGGGGGTGTAGCTTGGATGTAGAATGCCCCTGGGTTCAATCCCCATTACTGCAAAAAATAGAGAAAAAAGGCAATAAACAAAATCTCATTAATCCAGATTAATCCAGGAAGACAAAAAGTCAAAAGTAAAATAATATTAAATAGAAAAAAACAAAGTAGACTGACAAAAATACACTCAAAAAGCCTGCAATCACCATTAACATGACAATATTAATTTTACCTTATTAAAGGCATAAATCCTCAGATTGTATTTGAACATGTCATTAAATGTCCTATAAAAGAAACTCAAAACAAGAAAGAATCAAGTAGTACTGATAATAAAAAAGATAAAATGAGATCTTCAAGGCACATAAAACAAACTAAAAAAAAATCTGGAATAAGAAAATTAGTTTCACACAGAAAGAGCTCTAAGACAAATATCATATTCAGGACTAAAATGTGTGTTAACATTTATGTAAATGTTAAACAATAAAATTATAGTCCCCTAGGATAAAAGTCCTGAAGGTGAATGCTGTTAACATCATAAACTTCAAATTTGTTAAGTAATAATTAACATAATCAGAAGGAGAGAATAATATATTTATGATTATAGTGAGAGATTTTAATTTACCTCTTTCAGAAACTGATAGGCAAAAAAGTAAAAAGAATAAATAAGCATATGCCATATACTTTAACATGGTTCAAAAATTAGGCCACAAAAGAGATATAATCAAATTCCAAAGGTCAGTTATCATAAAACAAGTGATGTGGCCACACATGTAAAACAGAGTTCAATAACAAAAAGATCCTCGAAGACTAAAAATCCATTAAATTATCAGTTTAAAAAGCATAATGGAAAATAAGATATTTAAATATGAATCACAATAACCTTATTAAATCTTATGTGATACGACCAAAGTTGTTATTATGGGGAAATTTATAGCCTTCATTAAGAAAGAAGATTAAACATAAGTGAAATAAACATGAAACTTAAAAATTAGAAAAAAATGTAGAGGAAAAAATAAAGTAAAAAATAAGAAAAATGAAAAAGAAGCACACAATAGAACTAAACTGATTCAAGAAGAAAAATAAAAAAGGGATAAAACTCTACCCACTAGAGAGGTTGGCCTGGCTCCCGGAGACTCCCTGGCACTGGGGACGTGGGGCGGACGAGCCTTCGGCCCCGCCCTCAGAGAACCACTCTCCCTGGCACTGAGGACACAGGGTGGGTAAGCCTTGGCCCCGCCCCTGGAGACACCCCCATCCAGCGTTGGGGATGCGGGGCTGGTGAGCCCTCGGCCCCCACCCCCAGGAAACCGCTCACCCTGACGCTGGGGACATAGGGCGGATGAGCCCTTGGCCCCGCTCCCAGAGAACCCCTTCCCCCAGTACTGAGGATGCGGGGTAGGTGAGCCCTTGGCCCCGCCCCTGGAGAACCCCTCCCCCCAGCACTGAGGACATGGGGCAGGTGAGCCCTTTGTCACGCCCCCGGAGAATCCCGCGGGGCGGGAGAACCCTGGGCCCTGCCCCCAAAGACCCCTGGCGCTGGGGACGTGGGGGGGGTGAGCCTTTGGTCCCGCCCCCGGAGAACCCCTCCCCCCGGCACTGGGGACGTGGGGAGGGGAGCCTCCGGCCCTGCCCCCAGAGATACCCCCCCAGCACTGGGGATGCGGGGCAGGCAAGCCCTTGGCCCCGCCCCTGGAGAACCCCTCCCCTCATCATTGGCAACACAGGGTGGGTGAACCTTTGGCACCACCCCTGGTGAACCCCTCACCCAGCACTGGGGACATGGGGAGGGGGGAGCCCCTGCCCCGCCCCATAGTACCCCAGTGCTGAGGTCAGGGGATGATGAGCCACCACCCTGTACAGGAGGGACCACAGACAAAGAGAGAAAACCTCAGATGAGTGAAGAAGGTGAACTAACTGGGGGAGAAGGGAGGGAAGAAGAGGGAAACAAACTGGAGCACAGGATGTACTTACACAAAGATGTCAAAGTCAACTACTATGCTGAAAACGGGAAGGAGGGAGGGGGGAGGAGGGGGGTGGTGGGAATTGGAGAGGGCTAATTGATTGATGAGTGCATGTATACGTCAACCACCCTGAAATCCTTCAAGACGTATGTTTGCAGTGCACTAAAAAAAAAAAAAAACGAATCCCTACCAAACCATGCACATATTCTAACTGAACCTGAACATTTGCAGACAGGATGTAACTAAACAGTAATGTGTGTGCAATGCTTATTTTTTACAGTAGTCCACTTTTAAATGCAGTTTTCCATCCCATGGTTTCAGTTATATGTGATCAACTTTGTTCTAAAAATAGTACGTGGAAAATTCCAGAACTAAGCAATTCATCAGTTTAAAATTGAGTCCTATTCTGAGCAACATGATGAAACCCCATGCTGTCCCTCTCCATCCCATCAGGGACATAAATCACCCCTTTATCCAGCATACCCACACTGTAGATGCTACTAGCTCATTAGTCACCTAGTAGGCTTCTTGATTATCAGATCAACCGTTTTATTTTGCTATCAGAGTGGTTGTGTTCATGCCACCCCCATGTAGTAGCCTCACAGTATGTCACCATGCCTCCTCACTCATGACATTCAGCTCACTTCATCTCATTACATAGTTATTGCATCATCTCACTCCATCACAAGAAGAAAGGTGAAGGCCGTACAATAAGATATTTGGGGAGAAATATCAACCACATTCATATAACTTTTATTATAGAGATAATTTTATTATACTATATTTTTGTAATTGTTATATTTTATAATAGCTATTGTTTATCTCTTAGTATGTCTAATTTGTAATCTATGTATGTATGTATGTATAAGAACAAAGATGCTATAGATATAGGGTCTGGTGCTATTCATGATTTCACACATCCACTGGGGGGCTTGCAATGGATGAAGGGGAACTCCTGTACTCACTATTCCAGAGAAGAGTAATAAAACAGTATGCTCCTCAATGATTTATAAAAAGATTCAATGGAATGCAAAATTGGATAAGCATATTATAAGAAAATTTAAACCAATGCCACTTAGAAAGATTGATATAAAATTCTTAAAAATTATTTAAGAACTGTTTTCTAGTATTTTCTGGATACTCCATACATAGAAATTATCTCAAAAAGATGAGAAGATTGTTAGATAAATCTATTAATATAGTTCTCATAAACAGACAAAAAGTAAAAATCTGAGCCAAGTGTGGTAGCGCACACCTGTTAATCCTAGTACTTGGGAGGCTAAGACAGGAGGATCACAGGTTCAAGACCAGCCTCAGCAATTTAGTGAGGCCATCCATAACTTAGTGAGACCCTGTTTCAAAAATAAAAACTAAAATAGGGCTGAGGGTGTAGCTCAGTGGGAGAATGCCCCTGTGTTCAATCTCTACTACCAAAAAAAGTAAAAACGTGGGCTTCTCAATAGATGTAAAAAAAGGTGTTTGATATAATATTTAACATCAATTCATAATATAAAAATCAGTAATCTACAGGAATAAAAATATTCATTTTATAGTTAAATTTCTTCAGCAAGAAAATCGACAGCAAAAGCACTCAATGGTGACATTTTCAAAGTATTCCCTATTAGATCAAAACCAAGGTGATGATACCAGCTACTGCTGCTTCTCTCAGATGTCATGTAGATTTCTAAGCCAGCACAGAGTAAGAAAGAACTAAAGAAATACAGAAGTTGGAAAGAAATAAATGATGACTTTACTAATTTAAGAGGATGATTGATATGTAAGAATTTCAAAAGATTATAAATTATTTGAACTACTAAAAATTTATTAGGACTGTTACACACAAAATCAGAACATAAGAATTATTAGTGTTCCCAAGAAATAGCAGCAATTTATTAGGAAACCAAACTGCAGGGCTGGGATGTAGCTCAGCAGCAGATCACTTGCCTGGGATGTAGGGGGCTCTGGGTTCTAGACCCTGCACCCCGCCACACACACACACACAGAAAGAAAACCTAACTGTTTTAAAGGTGTTATTCATAATAGCAACCTCAAGTAGACAGTAAGAAGGAATAAGCCTGGGAGAAATATATATGAATTTTATATAACAAGGAAATTACAAAACTTGAAGTAAATAACAACATTTGAATATTGGATTGATTATATTGATAGATATGAAAGCCCAGTGTTATTTTTCCAAATCAGTCCATGAAATCTGGACTTAATCTTTAAAAAATATTTAATTGAAAAATTTAATGATACATGTGAATCTGTGTGTAGGTGTGTGTATGTGTGCATGTGTGAGTCTCTCTGTTCATATGTACATTTATCCAACTTGTGCACATGTGTGTTTGTGTGTGTTTTTAACTTGACAGGCTGTTCTTAATATGAAAGGTTTTAAATCTATACTGGCCCAGAAAAGTTTAATCGTAATACAAAGGACAGAATTGCTTGGCTAGAAATTAATACTTTACATAAAGCTATGGTAATTAAAACAATGTTTAATCAACCCAGAGATAGACAAATTATAACAATGGAAGAAGAGACTTGAGAGTCCAGAAACAGACATAGTTATATATGAGAAATTGCTGTATGATACATGTGATATTTTAAATCAGTGTGAAAAGGAAATTATTAACTATTAAATAGTGCTGAGTCAATTGACTATTCTTTTTTTTTTTTTTTTGCAGTACCAGGGATTGAACTCAGGGGAGTTCTACCTTCGCGCTACGCCCCCGGCCCTATTTTTTATACTTTATTTTGAAACCGGGTCTCACGAAGTTGCAGAGGGCCTCACTAAGAGGAGAGAGAGAGAGAAAGAGAGAGAGAGACAGAGAGACAGACAGCGAGAGAGCTGAGGCTGGCCGCAAACCCGGATCCTCCGGTCTCCGCCTCCCAAAGTACTGGGATTACAAGCGTGTGCCACCACGCCCGGCTTGACTATTCTTATAGAACAAATAAAATAAAATTATTTTCTACCTTATTTCAGATGGATTAACAATCTAAATATAGGCAGTAGAACTTTAGAATATTTAACAATGTAAGAAATTATTTCTCTGATTTCATGATAAGGAAGTATTTAATAAAATGCTAAACTTGTACAATAAAAGCTATAAAAATTGCTGATATAAAACAAAAGTCTAAATAAATGGAGAAATATTTCATATTCTCAAATCAAAATACACCATATTATTTAGAAGGCAGCTCACTCCAAATGTTGTTGTATAGATTCAACATAATCCCTGTTGAAATCCCAGTAAACATTTTATTATTTTTTTAGAAATTGACAAACTAATCCTAAATTTTATACAGAAATACTAGAGAATAAGAATAATAAAAATAAATTTATATGAAAATATGATGAGAACTTATTCTCCTTGGTTTCAACTTATATAAAGTATAATACACAGGACAGTGTGGTAGTAGTCTGAGGATAATCAATGGAAAAACATTGAGGGTCCAAAAATAAAGACTTTACTGACCAATTTAATTTTGACAAAGCTCCCAAGGCAATTCAACAGAAGAAAGCATAGTTTTTTCAAGCCTCATTCTGGGAAAATGATATGTTCACATGGAATGAATATTGACCTTTATCTCATGCTACACATAAAAATTAATCCTAAATCACTAACAGTTCTTAATAAAAGAACTAAAAGTATAAAACTTCTAGAAGAGGGCATAGGAAAAAATGAATTTTGGTTGAGTGGAGTGTTCTTTTTTTTTGTGGTACTGGGGATTGAACTCAGGGGCATTCTACCTCCAATCTATATGACCAGCCCTATTTTATTTTTATTTTGAAACAGGGTCTTGCTAGGTTGCTGAGAGTCTCATTACTTTCTGAGACTGGCTTTGAACCTGCGATTCTCCTTTCTCAGCCTCCCAAGTACTGGGATTACAAGTGTGTGCCACCATGCCTGGCTGAGTAGAGTGTTCTTATATAAGACACCAAAAGCATGATACATAAAAGAAAACATATTAGGTTGGATTTCATCAAAATTAAAATACCTTTTACTGAAGAAAAAGATAAAGACAATGTACGTACAAGTCAAAGACTTGAAGAAAATGTTTGAAAATCCTATATTTGATAAACAACTTTTATCTAGAATATAAAGAGCTCATATAACTCTATAAGAGGAAAAATTATCCAATTAAAATGGGCAAAATATTTGAACACACATTTTATCAAATAAGATAAACAAATGGTTAATAAATACATGGAAAGATGCTCACTGTCGTTAATCATTTGGGAAATGTAAGTCAAAACTACAAAATCATAATACTGCATACTCATTATAATGTCTATAATCAAAGAAACAGATAATAATAAATATGAGTGAGGATGAGGAGAGATGGGAATCGTCCTACACTGATGGGAATGCAAGATTATGCAGACACTTTGAAATGCAATTTGACATTTTCTTAAAAGGTTAAACATGTACTTTCTGTATGATTCAGAAATTTCTTTCTGGTGTATATAGCTAAAAGAAAAAAAAAACGTTTGTCACACAGACTGTGAAGTTTCAAAGTGCATTATTAATAATAGGTCCCAAATGGAAACAATGTCAATCAACTGGTAAATGGACAAATAAAGTCCAAATATCCATATAATGGAATATTACTCATCCTTAAAAAGGAACAAACCAATAATATGAATTACAAAGTCTATTGAAAACATTGTGCTAAGTGAAATATTCCAGACACAAAAGATTATGTATTGTATATTCCATTTATATGAAATGTCAAGGAAAGATAAGCCCATAGAGACAGGAAGTGGATTAGTAAGTAGTTTCCTGGGGCATGGGAAGGGAGTGTAGATTGAATAAAATAAATGTAATGTATCTTTTTGAAGTGATGGACTGTAGTAATGGCTATACAACTCCATAAAGTTGAGAACAATCATTGAATTTTACATGCAAAGATAGGTATGTAAAGTGTACCTCAATAAAGTTATTAAATACAGTCACAAAAATGCCAACCATAGGGGAAACTGAATTAAATTTGGGCTTACATTATTTGTAAATCATGCAAATTATTTGATATACATTCAATTTATATGCATAAGATATAAAACTACTGTGCAGTTACCAGAGAAGAACACACAATAACATGGCGGCATTCCTGAGGAATGTCAGCTCCCTTGCCCATGATCTGGGGAAGGCAGAATGATATAATGGGAAAAAGAGACTATGTCTATACCATTTACCATTTTATCCCTGAAACACAGTGTGTGTTCTACAAACACTTACTGAATGAATGGATGAATGGATTAATGGATAACTGGATGTATGTATGTATGTATGTATGTATGGATGGATGGATGGATGGATGCATGGATGCATGGATGCATGGATTCATGGATGGATGGGAAGAAAAAGACATATTGATTTTGGTAATGATTTAGTCAAATACCTTGGAATTCCCAGAGATCACATGCCTGCTAATCCCATGCTAAAAGCTTTACATCACCGCTTCCAGTCTTCAGAGCCACCCTGAGAGGTAGTTATTTATATTTTCATTTCATAGAAGAGAAAACTAAAACTCAAGAAGGAAAAGTGCCTTGCCCTAGATCATTATGAGATCCACTATGCATGGAGACATACACACTACAGCATAAACCATCAGAGTTTATGTTGAGAGCAAAGTTGAGATGTGGGAAGCATCTTATTATAAACAGAAGGTTTTTATTTTTCTTCCTTTCTTTCTTATTTTGGTACCAGGGATTGAACTCATGGGCGTTCTACCTCTAAACTACATCCCCAGCCTGTTCTGGTTTTTTTATGTTATTTTATTCATTTTTTGAAACAGGGTCTTACCAAGTTGCTGAGGGCCTTGCTAAGTTACTAAGGCTGGCCTCAAACCTATGATCCTCCTGTCTCATCCTCCAAAGTGCTGGGATTACACACATGAGCCACCATGCCCAGTTAGTCTAAAGGTGTTTTGATAATCACTGGATATTGCTGTGATGGGTATGAGCAAGTGGTATATTTAACCATGAATGGTACCGTTAATGGCACATTTTTATTTCCCATTTTCAAGAGAACAAGTCTCTTATAATTAGAGTAACTGTTTGCCTTGATTTACCCCAGAAGATTTAGATGACATCTTTGTCCCAGTGTAACTGTTAGTAATGCTCTCTTTTTTTTTCTCGAAAGCATTTCACTTTAATGATAAATTATCTGGTCAATTGAACACTCCTCTAGCCATTATCAAAACCATAGAGACATATGAAGTACTCACAATAAACCTGAATAATGTTTTGCCAAATCAGGCATTAGATATTATATTCTCTCCTCTCCTTTCCAGTCCTCCTCTCCTCTCCTCTCTGTCCCTCCCCTGCTTCATCTTCTCTCACCACACTCCCATACTTCCATGTCTCTGGATTTATACAAACTTTCCTTCTTACCCAGACAAGCAGGTAAACTGTGGACTTCTTGGAGCTTTGCATGTCCGGAGACAATAAAGGAAATAAGGATGGTTTCAGAGCTGTTTCTACGTCTTGAAGAATTTGGGATTTGTTTTGCTTCATATTTAGAAAAAAAAATCCCAAATATATTTAGCCAAACATTCTCTCCCCTGGGAATTTAACTAAACTTTAGCAAAACCCTGGATTTGATTCATAAAATGTGATTTTATAGGATATTTGATATCTTATTTTGTATTTTTTTTCTTTCCTTTCAAACACCAGAAGGGCAAAATTGCTGTCTTTTGGTTTCAAAAAGTACAAACCCAAATTCTGAGAATTTTTAACAAAGATAAATATATTTAGTCATTGTAGGTTGATAGTCATATTTGTTCTCTGGGTTTTACATGGATTCTATTTCTCTGCACCATTTTTATTCAATTCTCTGTCCTCCATTTTTTTAAATAAAATAATAACCATGAACAAACAGTGAAAATTGATGACATGTGACCTTCTTTGAGGTCCATGGTTTGTAAAGTTCGATGCTTTAGAAAGTGTTGTCATGTCCTTTTGTGTTTATGAAAGCTTCTGGAATAGACTTTTTTCAGAAGTTGTGGCCCCAAACATTTTCTGTTTAAACCTTAAAAATGTCCAGGATTTTTGTTTGTTTGTTTTTGTTTTGTTTTTCTGCACAGTCTTTTATTGAAGGCAGTGGGGGTAGCCTCAGGCACTTCATACCTAGGCCCTATTTCAGAGGACAATGGTATTTTGTCTTTTTAAAAAATAATTTTTCAAATTTCAGAATAGTTTTACATTTATATAAAAATTCAATACAGAGAGTTCCTGTATATCCCTTCCTCAATCTCCCCTATGAGTAGCATCTTTCATTACTATGATGCATTTATTATATTTAAGAAACCAACATGAGCACATCACAATTAATTAAACACCAGCCTTTATTTAGATTTTGCCAATTTTCCCTAACCCTACCAAATTTTCCCTAATATCCTTTTCCTGTTGCAAAATGCCACCCAGGACACCACATTATACTTAGCTGGCAAGTCTCTGTAGATGACTCTGACATTTTCCCTGACTTTCCTTGTTTTCAATGACCCTGAAAGCTTTGAGGTCAACAAGTCAAGGCATTTTTTGTAGAATGTTCCTCAGTCTGGATCTTTCTGAGGTTTTGCTTGTGGTAAAAACAGGAGTTATGGGATTTGGAGAGAAAAAACTCTCAGAGATGAAGTGACAAACTCATCACATGACATGAAGGGACATGTTACCAACTTGAATTCTGCAGAGGGTGTCAATCAGGATGACCCAGGTAACAGTGTTTGCCAGGTTGGGAATGGATCATGTTCAATCAACTCTTCTTTAGTCTTCAGAGAGGCAACAGGGAAGAGGTTTAAGGTGTCTTTCTTATTCAGTGTCAGGAAATGTAAGTTCTTATCCTGGCCCTGCCACCAGCTTTCTGTGTGACCTCATGATCTCCAGGTGTTACCTGAAAACTAGGGGCCCAGGGAAACATTGACAGGAAAAAGGACACATTCTGAGGTCTTCCTTATTTCCTCTGTTCGATGTTTTTTATTTTTATCTACTTTTATCTGTCAGAGTCGCAGCAGAATGACAGATGGGTAATTTCAGAATATCATAAGAGAACTATTGACAAAGATGAGGGTAGGTTGTGGGGAAACTTCAAAGCTATATGCAGCCTTCTGGTCTAACCTGAGCAGTGAGGCTGCCTCACATCTAGAACTGAAGGCGTGAGAGGAAGGCGATAGTAAGGGAGCCTTGAGTCCCAGGTACTGGAGAAGACGGCTTCTGGCCAGGCACGGTGGCACACACCTGTAATCCCAGTATTTGGGAGGTCGAGACAGGAAGATTGTAGGTTAGAGGCCAGCCTCAGCAATTTAGCAAGACCTTCAGTAACTTAGTGAGACTATGTTTCAAAATTTAAAAATAAAAAGAGGGCTGGGAGTGCAGCTCA
>PVJS01015837.1:0-38313 GCA_004027185.1 Glis glis | reverse complement strand
AAAAAAAAAAAAAAAAAAAAAAAAAATTTCCGGTGGGGATGTGCACTGAGATGACTTTCTAAATGGCAATTCGACAGTATGCTTCTGAAGATCTAAAACTCTGCATATATTCTGCTCTAAATTCCAAACATTTAATTACTAGATTCTATGTTAAGGGGAAAATTAGGAATATATGAACAAAGATATAAGAATGAAAATACAAAGTGCTTGATTTTATTAACTCATGCATAAGAAAATTAAAAAATAAAAAAAGGAACCCGGACAGACTGGAACAAACAGGCAAACGGCGGTGGTTTTTAATGTCTGTCTGGATGGTAATTAAAAAATATTTTTTGTGAGTGCTTTGTTGTATTTTGCAAATTGACTATAGTGCAGGTATATTAGTTTGAAAAGTGGAGGAAAGCATTAAAACCTCTCTCAAAACCAAATTACAAAGGATATTATTCTCTGAGCACCACAGCAAAGAACAAAATTAACAATAATCTTTGCATGTAGTTAGGGCTTTTTTTTTTCATTCTTTCATCAGTCCAGTGAGGGACTGGATTATTAACACTACTTTACAGATCAAAGTGCTGAGATCTCAGGAGAAGAAAAAAATCTTTTGTAAAATCAAGCTCCCTGCTCCTGGGCTCAGTGTCAGGTGCAGACGACAGCCTCGGAGCACGGATGGGGGCCCCTCCTGCCTCTGCCCCGCGTGCTCTATGGCTGCTTCTTACCATTTAATGTTATTCCTGGTGCTTTCCAAATGTGACTGTTTGTTCTGATGTAAAAAACCCACAACACATTTCCACCCCGGGGCTTCTCTTTTGTAAACCAGAATGTTCCCACCACTTCTTGGACATACAATGACTAACTGGGCACAAACAGCTGCCTATAGAGCTGGCTCCCTCCCGAACACTCCCCCAACCCACCCCCAAACAGGGACTAGGTCTTTTTGACTGGTCCCCTAACATCTGCCACCTTCTTTCCAGGTGCAGAGCCGGCCTCGGGAAGGTGGGCTGCTGCCTGGAAGCTGCTGCTCATCATGAAGGTGCATGCTTATTCCTGTCTGCACGCCCCAACCTAGCAACGCCGAGGAGAGCCCCGAGGGCCTCGGTCCCTTTCAAGGTGGCAGGGCTGCCGCCTGCTTTTCAGAGAAGGGTAATGGCGGTAATAAGGGTGGCTGGGCCCCGCTGGCGTTCTCCAAGCAATAACTAGCTGTGCTTTTCCCAACCAGACATTATCCCTCCTCGCCCAGCAAGCTGCCTTTTAGACAGAATTTTGTTGTGTAGCAGGAATCATTTCTGCCCTAAGAGGTGTAATCAGGAGGGAGAATTCAAAATAAGTCATCCTTAAACTCTTCAAATCAGAGAGAGGGGGTGCAGCGCCTTTGACCCCGCCGCTCACATACACTTCATTTGGGGTCTAATTACAATACTTAGGCAGGAGAGGGAGGTGTCGGCCCTCACGAGGGGTGCTACAGAAGACTGGGAGTAAATTTTGCACAGAAAAGAACTGTATGAAATTACTTGGGATAAACAAGCCACTAAAGAAGACCGTGGGTACCACTGTGTTAAAAAAAATAACAAAATGAAACACACACAAGAAAAGAAGCCAAAGCTAGCTTCCCTATTTTTTTTTTAACTAATGCTTCCTTTCTCATTTTTCTCTCTCCTCTCCTCCGCCTGCCTTCCTCCCTCCTTTTCTCTGCGGCGTGGCTGTGTTCTGCACATAAGATCGCGGCGTTTGGGGGTGGAGTGTGCTGAGGATGGACACGGCACAATTCACAGTGACCAAGTTCTGGAACCAACCTAGGTGTCCATCAACAGATGAATAAGGAAAATGTAGTCTGTACACACAGCAGAGCTCCACTCAGCCATAAAGAACACAGCGATGCCATTTGCAGGGAAGTGGATGGAGCTGGAGAATGCCAGGCCAAGAGAGCTCGGCCGGACTCAGAAAACCAAGGCTGCGGCTTTCCTCTCGAAGGTGGAAGCTAGAGAGAAAAAAAGGGAAGAAAAGGGGCCTCGTGCAAATGAGAGAGACCAGGAGAGTAGGGGAAGCGATGCAGGAGAGAGGAGGGAAGGAAAGGGGAGGTCCAGGGAAGTAAACACACCAAATAACAGTATGTGCATATATGAATATATCTCTATGAATCTTACCATCCTGTCCAATTGCAGTGAACCAATAAAAAATTAAAAATAAATAAAGTTCATAGGTTCCCAGAGTGAGTGATACTGCACCCCCCAGGGGGCGACAGAACAAAACACAGATACATAAAAGAAGGCAAGGTTGTCACTGCGTCTTTCTGCTCATTTGCCTCAAGAAGGTACATTTCCAGGGGTTGCTGAGTAATTGAAAAAGGGGCAGTAATCCCAATAAGCTCTGAAACATTCTGAAGTTTGCTTTCTCCTCTGTGGAATGTAACTGCCATCTTTTTCCCATCATGCACCCACAGTGCCTCCTTAGGGCCAGCAAATCCTGAATACTTCAGCAAAACTCTTCCAGCCCCACTCTGGGCGAAGCCAACCTCCATCCCCAGGCGCAGGGGGAAAGGTGGTCTCCACCGGCCCTGGGGTGTGGGCTTTCCTTCTCTGGGGTCAAGGCCGGGCCCCAGGCCCAAGCTGGTCCAGCGAGAGGAAACCTCGGGGTCTGGACTGAAGCACCTGGGGGGGGGGGGAGGTCATCACCTGCTTCCCTGCTGAGCCCCGAATCCAGTCCAAGGGCCACGCGGAGCTAGTTATCACTTGACTTCCTAGTTACAAAGCCCTTCCTCCTTCCTTAACACAGTTTGGGCTGGGCGCAGCGGTGCACACCTGTAATTCCAGTACTTGGGAGACTGAGAAGGAGGACCACAGGTTCAAGGTCAGCGTGTAGTAACTTAGTGAGACCATTTCAAAATAAAATAGGTCTGGGGTGTAGCTCAGAGGTAGGATGCCCCTGGGTTCAATCCCCAGTATGACCAAAAAGAAAAAAAAATACAGTTTGGGTTGGGATTTGTCTCTTGCCATTGGGAATCCTAATTGATAAGCTGTCCCAAGCTCCCCGAGGGCCGGGACTTGGCGGTATCTGCCAGCTGCCTCCAGCTCCCGGCGAGGGCCCGGCATCTGCCTGTCTCTCAGAAGTCTCTGTGGATCTGGAGGAGTTCTAGGAGGGGGGTGACCAGTGTCCACGGCTCACACACGGCGACCATGTGACGTGCTGTGTACATTAGCTAGCTAGGTTCAACTGGAAGCCTGAGCTGTCTGTTCCATTTCCAGAAAAAATTGCGTTCTTCCTTTTAACCACCCCAGAAGAGAGTGAATGACCCATTTCCCACAATCTCTCAGGCCCTGGGAGATGCTCACAACTTATGTGTGCGTCAGGGATTCATGATATGTACACAATACATGCAATAAACACTTGCAATTCTATGTCAACTTAAAAAATAAATCAACTTGAATTTTAAAAAGTCTTTGTGGAATCACTGGATGAATGATACAAGCGGGAGCAGTAGCCACTCCTTTGTAAATCTGCTATATTTTAACAAAAATGATTCTCAGTAGACATTATTTCCTCTTCCATTTTGTTGCCCATTTCCCTATAAAGTGTTTCTAAATGAACTCCCAGAGAGGGATACTATTAACTCTTTATTTGGTTATTAATGCCTCAGTGGGAACTTTTATTAAGTTTCCTTCCATGGAGAGGCAGCCGGGATATTGCACCAATTTTTAACTCGTAAGCAAGACAGTCACTGGACATTTGGGCCCCAAAGGGGCTTCCCAGCTCATCTGGTCTGATCTTCTCCTACAGTAGATGGGTTTATAAATGGCAGGGCCATCTCAAGAACCCTGGGCGGCCGCTGAGGACAGATGCCAGGAGGCAGAGATAGGACATCAAGGTCCCTCACTAGCAAAGATGTGGGAACTTCCAGAGACACTGTGCAAAGCAGAATAGGCCGACAGTTCCCCAGGTCCCCAGAGTTCCCCTTGGGGACATGCAGCTATGGGGGAATGATCCACGAGGAGCCAGAATGGCACTGGAGAGGGGGAGGCTGGTGTCTACTTGCGTGCTAACCGTGCAAGACAAGTGGCTGTCGGGACGGGACCGCCAAGGGTGCAATCCCTTTGCAGCTCTAATTCAACCTTTAATCATGCTAAAAATCAAAATGATTGCTTCTTTGCCTCTTCCAACTCTCTTTTGCTGGACTTGAGCCCATGCTTCCTATTAAATTTTCCAAGAAAACTTGTCAGCATTCTTCCTTTAATTACTCCAGAAGACAGTAAATTACCTATTTGCCACAATCTCTTGGGCAATGGAATTAAAAAAATTAAAAAAAAACCATACACAACTCTTATCGCCTTCCCTCCTAGCATCATTTTCTCTCCCTTAATTCACCCCTGTTGTTTATTTCTGGACCCTCTCCAGCTTTTTCCCATCCTGCCTAAATTTTGGAGGCCAAATCCTGCAATAACGCTGATGCAGACATCTCTCCGGCGTGACCTGCAGCCTCGATTTTCAGGAGCATCTTCTGCATTCAGTCTCACGGCGCCTTCCACTCTGGGGATGGAACCCAGGGGCATTCTGTCTCTGAGCTACACCCCCAACCCTATTTAACTTTTTAGTTTGAAACAGGGTCTCGCTAAGTTGCAGAGAGCCTCGCTAAGTTGCTGAGGCTGGCTGTGAACTCAGCCTCCCAAGTACTGGGATTACAGGCGTGCGCCACCATGTCCAGCTTACTGGCTGCCACTTTTTAAATTAAGCAAATTGATTATCCAGTTGACACATTCTTTGCAGGTTTCTGGCCCAGTGGCCCTTTAGCGCTGAGGGGCTTCCGCTGGGGCATCCGGAATTCACTCTAAAAGCCACCACTGCCATTAACAGAGCTCACAAGTCAGTGGGTCCATGATTTGAAACTCTAGAGTTCCTTGAGAGCAGGGATCACATATTTCAACATGTGTCAACCCTAGAGACACTCATGGAGAACTATTGTTTTTGTATTTTAGTCAGTTGGATATGATGAATGTGTTCTAGACTAAATGGTGTCTCTCCAAAATTCAAATATTGAGATCCTAACTCCCAACATGACTGTATACAGAGTTAGGACTTTTGAGGGGGTAATCAAGGTTAAGTGAGGTCACAGGGTGGGGTCCTAATCTGATTAGACTGGTGTCCATATAAGAAGAGATACTGGAGCCCCACGCCCGCCACCCACATGTCCACATAGGAAAGGTCACGAGAACACACCATGGTGGCACAAGCTTGTAATCCCAGTACTTGGGAGGCTGAGACAGGAGGATCCAGGTTCATGGCCAGCCTCAGCTACTTAGTGAGGTCCTCCGCAACTTAGTGAGACCCTGTTTCCAAATGAAGAATAAAAAATAGGGCTGGGGGTGTAGCTTGGAAGTAGAATGCCCCTGGGTTCCATCCCCAGTACCGCAAAAAAAAAAAAAAAGAACCTGCTGGTGACCATGAGTGTGCGCGCAGCCCGGGGCGCAGGCCAAGGAGAGGGGCCTCAGCAGACCCCACGCCTGCTGGCAGCTCGACCTCACTTTCGGCCTTCCAGGACCCTGAGAGAATAAACTTCTGCTGTTTCGTCCACCCAGTGAGTGGCATCTTGCTATGGCGGCCTGGGTAGACCAACAGAGAATATACAAAAGAGAGATGGGCTTGCATCCGTGACGGGAACTGTGTGAGTGGGAAAGGCCAGCTCAGTCAAATGAGCCATGAATGCTACAGGCCAGATAGTGGGTCACGTACGAAGTTTTCTACTTGTTCTTTAGAGAAGGTGTATGGGTCTCCAGGCCAGACACACCTGGGTCTGAATCCTGGCTACTACGCTTGCTACAAAAGTGACAGTGGGTGTCCATAAATGCTTTTAGGTAAGAAATCTTTGAACAGACCCATATAACCTACACTAACCTCATGGATCAAAATGGCTTCCAACACTTCACCTTTTAACTTTGTTACATGGAGTCTTCTCAACCGATGGGACCTACAGCCTGGCCTGTCCTCTCTTCTGGTAAACAGGCCCAGGGTAGATGTGTCAGCTTGAGGACTGAAGGGCTTCTGCTAATTACGTGTCCCTTTGGTTAAAAATGCAAGTGACAAGCCGGGCGTGGTGGCGCATGCTTGTAAACCCAGTACTTGGGAGGCTGAGACAGGAGGATCACAGGTTCGCAGCCAGCCTCAGCTACTTAGTGAGGCCCTCTGCAACTTAATGAGACCCTGTTTCAAAATAAAAAATAAAATAGGGCTGGGGGTGTAGTTCGGAAGTAGAATGCCCCTGGGTTCGATCCCCAGTACCGCAAAAAAAGAAAAAGAAATAAATGCAAATGATGCTTGGCTGCCCCTCTGGGTGAATTAGCTTATCACGCATATTCCACTCAACAGAACTGGCCTGGTGGGATGCTTGACGACGGCCGGGCCCTCCTCTCTGCAAAGCCCGTGTCCTTCCAGTTGGCCCTGCCTGTCCTCCCGAGGAGACACAGAGCTCCGTCCCAAAGCAGCTCCTTCATTTCACGGTGTGAATGAAGACATGCTTGGGGTAAATTAGAGCAAGCTAAATTAGGAGCATGGAAAGCAGCCTGGCCCCTAACCCTCCCCAGCCCTGGATCCATAGCTGTCCCATTTGGTGGTGAATGGGGGGCATTTTTATTCATTTTAAACAAGCTGCTCACAGCCTCCATTCTCCTGAGACTGGCAAACGACCGTCAGTAACCACCCCAGCTTCGGTGAGGACACGGTCCTCACTAACAAGCTATGTCTCTGCTGTGTAATTGCCAGTTAAAGGGCACCCTGTCCTAATTAACCTCTTCAGGGAATAAAAATAAAAGCATCAAGGATTTCAGAGTCCACGGGGCTTGAAAAACTCAACCCCTTGTTACCCAGGTGAGAAAATTGAGTCTAGGGCTGATAGGGCCTAAGGTCACAAGGACCGTCACTGGAACACCAGGGCTAGAATCGGGATCCTCAGGCTGACTCCTAAAACCCGGGTTTACTCCACCAGCCAGTAGGAACTGTCAGCATTCGACTAACTCTGTGTCTCTTCAAATGTGTCAGAGACGTGTTAATTGAGTATGTAGTATATGCTCAGTACTATGCTGAGCACTAGGGTCTGGGGAAGACATAACATCTTGCTCATTATGTCAGTAAATATCTACTAAACACATATCATCGCCATCCACCATGAGGCACCGGAGAAAAGCATTCCTTTTACAGATAAGCAGTTTCGATTCCTGGCAAAGACTCGAGAATGAGAGCCTGCTGCTGCTATGGTTTGCATATGGTTGGAGTTCGCCCCCCCCCCCAGGTTGCAGGTGTTGACACTTAATCCCCCTTGTGAGGTCCTGAGAGGTGGAAACGTACTCTGACCCTGGTGTTTAGAAGTGGGGCTTTGGGGAGGGGATTAGATAGATACGGTCATCCGGGCAGGGTCCCCATGATCAAATCCTGGTAACTTCACAAGAAGAAGCTAGAGGGGATGCGGAGACACGAGCACGCGCGTTCGCGCGCACACATACATGCACACACATACACACTCACTCCCTGCCTCTTGCCATGCGATGTCCTTTACTGCCTCGGGACTCTGCCACCAAGAAGGCCATTCATAACCAGCTCTGGCCCTTGACTTTGGACCAGCGCCAGGAGCCAAAGCACACTTCTTTTCTTTCTCACGTACCCGGTCTCTGGTATTGTGTTATCACAACAGAAGACAGGCTGATCCAGACACCTACCTGAGTCGTGGAGCAAATGCAGTGAGGGGAGGCTTCTGAGGCCACGGGGAGTGACGGGCACCATGTAGCTCCATTTCCTCTACTCACTGCATCGCCGGGAGACGAGGTCGCCGTGAAGCCAAGGGCACGGGCTCATCCCAAGCATGGGATGAGAGAGGAGGAGCAAGTGGGTGGACCGAGAGGGGACCGAGAAGTCTTTGCAGAGATGTGACTTGAGCTGGGTCTTGGCAGAAAAGGAGAATTTGTTCACAGTCAGGAAAAGCCCAATGTCTCAGTCCATTTTCTGCTGTTGTACCAGAATATCACAGACTGGGTGATTTATAAGGAAAAGAGGCTTATTTGGCTCAGGATTCTGGAGGCGGGGAAGTCTGAGTTGATGGTGCTGGCATCTGGCAAGGGCCTCAGGCTGCAGCATCCCCGGGAGAGCAAAGTCGAGCAGGAGAGGGCTGAACTCGCTTTCATAATGAGTGTGCTCCTGAGAAATGGCACCAGGCCATTGGCCCTCACAACCAGCCACCTCTGAGCAGGTCCACCTCCCGACACCATTGCACTGGGGGTTCAGTTTCCAGCATATGAGCTTTCGGGGATCACGGCAGCCCAAATACATAGCCAGAAAGAGGGAAGCAAGCAGAGGTAGGGTGAGACTCGCGATTGGAGGGAGGCCGAGGAACAAAAAGGGTGGCCTAGAAGTGAGGCAGAAAAAGCGAAGATTCCCAATGACCCCTGGCAGCTGTGACTTAGCTGATCACTCACAGTCCACCCCATGCCATGCTGGCTGAGTGGAGAACATACGTGTGGATCCGTTGTGGAGTGGCAGTGTCAACGGGGCTAGGAAGGCTCATGGCAGGCCCGTGCAGGGAGCTGGGGATGAGCACTGAGCACATGGGAACCGGAGCTGAGGAGGGATGGAATGAGACGGGGGAGGAGAATTTCTTGGCCAACCTGGAAGGCGCAGACGTGGGGTCAAGAGGAGCTTTGGACGGGCGAGGGTTTTGAACTTGGGTGGATGGTGCTGCCAGTGGATTCCTTCCATCTCTAAAGGGCTCTGAGGAGGAAGTGTCCCAACAGAGGGGCACTGCAGCAAGCTGCTCAGGGCAGGCCCAGGGAGCCACGGTGGCTGTGGGCAGAGATGAATGCCACCCTTCATTCAGACAACCTGGTCAGGCCTGTGCGGCTCTCCCCAAGAGACTGTAAACACACCGCCCGCAGTCCCCCCGTGTCCCCGTGCCTCTTGTTTTGCTCTTGCACTGTTGGAAAATGAGAGGTTTCAGTGGAAGATGGAAAATTATCCCTTATTTTGATTGTGTGTTTGAACACCTTCCACTTCTCTGCAAACTGAGGGGTGTATTTTGGCACTCAGTCTAACACCTGGCTAACAGAACCAGAGAATCATAAATCAGTCAAGGTTCCAGGGAGAGTAATGTAGCTTTATGCCTCGTGGTCACATCACTGCCACCCAAAGTGACTTCTGACGCCTCATGAGCACCAGGACTCACCCCAGAATCAGATGTGGCTGCAAGTGCCCTTCTCATTACATAACACCCCAGCGCATTTGCTGCGTGACTGACCAGTGTTACAAGCATTCCAGACACATAATGCTGTTAACCACCCCGGAATCCTCTCTGGACGCACAGGCCAGGCTGGTCCTGTAAGAGCCGCAGACAGAACAGTCAAGAAAACTCAGAGTCGTGAGAGGCATTCACATTCTTTCTAGATTTCCAACACATTGTACGTCTCCTTATTTGGACATATCGAAGTTCCAAATAAACATCAGCATGCATAGACTGAGTGGACTGTAGAGAGAGCCAGCAGGGTGCATGGCCAGCCAGGTGCATCAGCTCTGGACCCGGGGGAGGTAGCCCGAGTGACCCCTGATGGCCAGGGGTCAGCTGCACGGCATCGCAGCCCTGGCCTTGCTTGGTCTCCATCTCCCAAGGAACACCGTGCACTCCAACTATGTGTCTGTTTAAACACAAATCTCACTAACCAGATGGTCTGCGCTGGGAACAGGGGTCGCCCCTGGCAATCAGGTTCAGTCTAAGCACCATGGTATAATCTTGGTAGTACCTGCCCATCACCTCAGGGACTTGGTTAATTACACACATTGTGGAACAGATGGGATGTGGCTTCAGGTAAAATACTATGCCCTCTCATGCTCTCCCAGGAACAATTTAAAATACACACCATCATGCCCCCGGGAAAGAAGTCACGCCTGGAACCAAGCAGGCCTTTCCCATGGCAGGTGAGCCGCCCATCAGGCTGTACGGTGGCTGTCAGAGCTGCCCATCCGTCAACCGCTCTGGTCTCGCGGTTTCCTCCCCCATCCAAGTCTGGCCAGACTGCGTTTCAGTTCCTCACTCCAGCATGCTCGCCCCCCCGGACCTGCACTCATGGGAGTGACCCCTTGGCACTGATACACCCTCCTCCACCTGGCGCTGGCCTCCCCTGCCCCGCTGGGCCGGCTGCCTCTGCTCTCTGCTTACATGTCCTGTCCCGGGAAAGGCGCCCTGACTGCCTTGTGTGGATTCAGCACCCGCATGCACACTCATTGTGCACGGCATGTTGCACTGCCCTTCGAACTCACCTCTGCTCCCCCGAAGCCCCCCGCCAGGCTTGTCAGGGGACCACAGTGCTCCTGGCGTCCAGGGTGGGCTACACATTCCCCTGTGGACACATGTTGAAATGTATCGATTTGGGCAGGGGGCGATGCAGGGGTGGGCTGAGATGCCAGCCGCCCCACCTTGCTCTCCTGCAGGCTAAGGCCACTGTGCCCCAGGGAACACTTGCTCCCTTGTCCTGCACAGCTCCTTCCAGCTCAGGGGACTTGACACCTGTGTGGGTCAGCATGACAGGGAACATCACCTTGGATTTCAGAAAGAGCAAACTGAGATGTCTAGTAAGATCTCTTCTTCTCTGGACACAAGCTGGGTGACATGTCCAGCCCTTCTTGCCATTAGATGCGGCCACGTGATTAAGTGCTCTCCGTCAGTCCCCCGTGGTGATGACGAGTACTGTCTCTGGGGGTGGCCCAAGAGAACCTCCTGTAGGCGCCTCCAAGCCCTTCCCTGCACCAACTGGGAGGCTGACACCCAGGGCATGCTTGGAAGCCGCTGTCAGCCAGGGTCCGTGAAATGCCACGGGGAGGACAGCTGCTTTGACAGTCTAGCACCCGCCTAGAACTGTTCCTAGAGCAGGAAGTAAACTTCGACTGTGGCAAGCCACTGGAATTATGGAGTCTATTTGTTATTGTAACCTAGCATTCCCTACAAATACCCCAAGGCTCAGAAAAGATAAATGACTTGCCCAAAATATTAACAACAAATGCCAGAACAGGAATGCATGTTTTAATTAAGAATCCCCGCGTGACTCCGAGGAGCTGGCATCCATCACAAGGAACTGCACGCGGCTGTCTCCTCCTCTCTTTTCTCACTAGACATGGCCCTGCCTAGGTGTGAACACAAGACCAGGAACCCGCCCCGCTGGCATGGCTCCTGCGACGCGCAGATCACCGGCGCCTCGCTGAGCGCACGCACTAGGAGGCTGACTACGCGCCAGCTCTGCTCTGATGATTCTATAAATGTTAACTTGTTAAATTCTCAGAATACTATGAGGAGCCCATCATCATCATCATCATCATCATCATCAACATCTCCATTTTACAGATGAAGAAACTGAGGCCCGCCATCTTCCTAGTGCCTGATCAAGCAGCTGGAAAACCCCCCAATCCAGATGGGCACACTTCCAGTTCTGAACACTTTCCCAAACGGACTGAGCAATGGTGATGTTCTCTTCACTAAAGACACATCTTCAGGGTTGCTGGTTCAGATCTCTGTTGAATGGTTTCTTTTTTTTTTTTTTTGGTACCGGGGATTGAATCCAGGGGCGTTCTACCTGTGCGCTACACCCCCGGCCCTATTTTGTATACTTTATTTTGAAACCGGGTCTCACAAAGTTGCGGAGGGCCTCACTAAGTAGAAAGAGAGAGAGAGAGAGAGAGAAAGGGAGAGAGAGAGAGGGATCCTCCGGTCTCTGCCTCCCAAAGTACTGGGATTACAAGCGTGCGCCACCACGCCCGGCTATTGATTGGTTTCTTGTTGTTGCTTATTTATTTATTTATGGTATAACATTACTCATCTATAATAACATTTTTTTTCTATAGAAAAGGAAAGGAATGCAGTAAGATTTTTTTTTAAAGATAAGGTCCTATATGGTTGGGTTTGCGCAGCAATCCCCCAAACACTGCTCCAAAGCACTCTGAGAAGACCCTGGCTTTGTGAAATCGCTTCTTTTTTTCTCAGGCAGCACGTCCAGCCTTTTGGAGTGTGACACCCAATTTGCTTGTTTGGATTTTGTGGCACTTTCCCTCCTCCAAATGCAGCTAAAACTGCTGGATTCTGCATATTTGTTTCTTTGTTTGAAGCCAATGGTTTTGAGACTTCTTGGCTCAAACTAGAGACCCCCCGGGGGGCTGTAAAACCCACTGTGGGAATCACTGAGCCAAGGGAGAGAAAGGCTACAGGGAAAGCAGCGTCTCAGCATCTTGGGAGGCCGCAGGGTGAGCCAAGAGTGGAGCGGGCGGGTGCCTGGCCCTTCTAGGCCATCGGGAGCTGCAGAAATCCCTCCTGCTTGTACTCAGCCTCCAGGCTCCAGCAGGTGACAGGCGCCATGCAGGAAAGCCTCAGGATCCCGCCCCAGTGCCCATGCCCTTTGCTGGCCGTTCTGGGACAGCGCACCCTGCTGTAGTTCTCAAGGACCGCAGAAGGTCCTAAATCACCCTAACATGTGTGTGACCTTGGCTCTAGTTGAGGCAAATAAGCATGAGGTAAGCACAGCGTGGCGTTCCTGCCATCAGGGAGGTTGTGGTCAGACAAGAAGACAAGACAGGTGTGTCTGTCTCTACGGGCCTGGAGAAGAGCAAGTACAGAGAGAGAGACACTCAGCTCCTCAGTCTTGCTGGAGACCATCATGTGACCAGGCTGCTTTCCGGTGGGCCTAGGGGCAGGGACCCTGCCCAGACCACAGCAACCCCTCCCCACAAAGCCCCCCAAAACACAAGACCCCTCATCTGAGGAAAGCCTCGCAACCCCTTGACAACAGGTGGGTGGACCCGCGCCCACACCCCAGTGCAGACACCCGGCAGGCTGCGCGGGAGAGTCACACGAGGCAGGCCCTCCAGTGGGTTCTGTGCGTTTAATCTGCCAACACCCACACGCTCACTGCTCTGTCCAGTGCTGCAGGGGCCTGGGCCGCAGCATCAGTGCCCACACCTGGCCTGGGGCCAGATCCTCCCCTCTGGAGGTGAGCTGAAACCAGGCTGCGTTAGGGGCCCATGTCCTTCTTTGCTGGGGGTAGGGGGTGGCTAACACAAAAATAGCTGAGTCCCAGCACCTGAGTGACCCTCTGGAGGACCTCCCTGGCTGAGCACTGGGGGGCTTTCTCTTCGCACAGTTTTTCTCAGTATCTTTCCATCAAAATCTTAACAACCTTCTCTCCAGCATATTCCCTTAAATTAATGGCCAGAAGGTACCGCTTTTGGAGAAAGTGCTGCTCCCTGACCCCCAGGGGTGTGAGTGGGAGGGGAGAGGAGCCAGGGGCTGCGCCCGGACCTCTGGGCCTGCCCTCCATGGTCCCCTTGCCAGGGAGGGACCCACAGCGGGGTTGAGAGTAGTCCTTCTGTGACTCAGGAGGCCTCGGGCATCCGCTTTTGCTGCTGCAGCTCCTATGTGAAGAGGGCTGGAGCTGTGTGGGGCATGGACCAGGCAGGAGCCGAGCCCCTCCACGTGGGCTTCCCCAGGAGACCAGGGCTCCAAGTGGGCCTCTCACCTCGGGGAGGTACAACAACGTAAGGAGTGACAAATCGCTCTATTGGTGAAGACCACGTGCTACCACCCAAAATAACCAGTGTGAGATGAGAAAACAGAGGGGAAGTGGTCGTTTTCTACTTGCCAGGCAGGCTGTAGGTCCCACCATGCTGGGCTAGTGACGGGAACAGAAATTAGGCCACTTGCGCATGGCCACGTTCCAAATGAGCGATATTAAAAGTACTCCAGTGAGCTCGCTCCTGGCGTGTACCATTCCAATACTCTACAGCCTTGGACCAGGGGGAGGAAAGCCAAGTGCGCTCCAGGTCACGCTGAGCAGGGCCTGGCCAGGCGCAGCCCCGCAGCGGGCAGAATGGTGCCCACAGACGCCCAGGTCCGAAGCCCCAAAGGCCGTGCGGGGGGTCGGAGTCAGGGGAGATGCTGCGGCAGAAGCAGATGTCAGCGTGCTGTTGGGACCATAATGCGAGGAGGCAGGCATCTTCTAGAAGCTGCCAGGAAATGGACTCTCTCCCAGAGCCCGGCGCCTTCCAGCCCTGCCCCGCACCTCTTTGAGGCCATACAGACCCGCCACTGTAAGTGACTTCGGGAACCCGTGGTCAGCACACGCTGCCCTCACCCTCCCCTCTGTGCTGTGCGTCTCGTAGACCCACAGCGCGGGGAACTGTGTTCAGCACGGTCTCCAGGCCCCACCGCGAGCAGAGGCCGCCTCCCTCCTGGACGTGGGCAAATTATAAAAAGAGTATGTACAAAGAGATCTCAGATTCTCCCACCGTGTGAGGACACAGCGAGGAGGCAGCCATCTATGAGCCAGGGAGACAGTCCTCACCAGAGACCACGCTGGCCAGCACCTTGATGTTGGACTTCCCCGCTCCCGAGGGTGCCAGAATAAGTTGCTGTTGTTTAAACCCAATCCGTGGTATTTAGTTATGGCAGCTGGAGTGGACTAAGACGAGGAGGTGGAAATTATGTTAGAAACTATGGGACCTAGTTGGGCGTGCTGGCGCACATCTGTAATACCAGTGCTTGGGAGGCTGAGACAGGAGGATTGCAGGCTCAAGACCAGCCTCAGCAACTTAGTGAGACTCTCGGCAACTTAGTGAGACCCTGTTTCAAAATAAAAAAGTTAAAAAGGGCTGGGGGTACAACTTGGAGGTAGAATGCCCCTGGATTCAGTCCCCAGTACAAAGAAAGGAAGGAAAGAAGGAAGGAAGAAAGGGAGGAGGGAAGGAGGGAAGGATGGACAAATCATGAGATCTTCTTTGGTGGACAGAGGTGAAGAGTACTCCCATATTAACGAGAGCATTCTATTGTTCATTAAAGGTACACATGCACTACATTGCTATTCATACATGGATGGACCACACCTGCTCACCTTGCTGGTCCCTGCCCCAAGCAGAGGGTCTCACACACAGCGAGCTTCTGCCAGCACCGCTGAGTGACTGAGCCCGCGGAGAACAAGCTGCACGCCTGGGGGAAGGCGGTCTCACACACACATCTCGGATTAGCGTCGGACTTTGCCTCCCTCACCAACGTACTGTAAGTTCATTCTGGGGAAATCTTAGGGAATGCAGATAGCCATGAAGAAAAGCATTATTCAAAGTGACTACACAGAAATAAACCTCCTGAGTTGTGTTCTGTATACGTCTATATTTATCTCATTTCTCTATTTTTCAAATGAGAAATCTGTTGTACATACTCTTTTTATAATTTGCTCTTTTCTGCCTTCACACCACGTTGTAAACAAGTCTCCATCCCAACAAACACACTTGGACGACATTGTTTTAAACTGTCGTTAAGTCTGTTGCGTGGATGTGTTGTGACTAGCCCATTACTTTTGAGGGACTTTTAAAAATGCTTTATTCTAATAATCAGTGTTATGATAAATCCTTCAATATATTTAAAATTATTTAAAATTAACTTGTGAGTAGAAACAAAGTATAAAACATTTATAGCCTATCAAATAACAATAAAATGATTATTCGTGTATGTTATTGAGTTTTTACTTATATAATCTCTTATTTGTTTCTTTTTGCCCAATATGATGTTCCTGAGAATCATCAATGTTATGACGTGTAACAGTAATGTGTTATCATTGTAGTATGTGTTATGTATGTATGTATGTATTTTCCTATAATAAATAATCTCTATATTCTTTATCACTATAGACTATATCACAATTTATTTATACAGCCTAGCTGCTAGATCTTCTTTTTCATGTCACCCAGTTCAGCTGTGGCGGCGCTGCCACGGGAGTGCCCATGTGGGAGGGGAACGTCTGTGCGTTATGGTGTGGGCACTACCTGCTATATTAAATAAGGCCAAACTTTGCCAAAGAGCTGTCTCGGTTTAAATTCTCGCCAGCAGTGTATTAGAGCCCCCAGCTTGTACCTTTTCTTCAGGACAGACATCTCTACTTCTGGACCTTTGCTTTCTACATAAAATTTAAAAGGAGTTTGTCAAATTACATACACACATATCGTAGCCCTGGTAGAAAGTTAATAAGCTGATCATTTTGAGGGAGAATAAACTTCTTAGCAACACTGAGCTTTCTTACTCGTTAATGTAGGTCCTTCAATAAAGTGTCACAAAATTTTTTCCATAAAAATCCTACTCATTTCAGTGATATTTATTCTTAGAAACTGTATATATTTTTGATGCCAGGGATTATGGTGTCATTTTAACTTATGTTCTCTCTTTGTTGTTATTATATAGATATGCAATTAAATTTTGTATATTTATTTTATATTTAACAACCTTATTAGAATGGGTTAGTTAACCCTAATCCTTTATTTCTTGAGTCTTCTGGCTTTTCTATATAACCGTATCATTCGTGAACAATCACAGCGTGATTCTCCCCTTCCAGTTTTTACACTGTTTCTTTGTCTTGTCTTCCTGCACCATTCAGGACTTCAGTGCAAATTAAAGCAAGAGAGCAGGCGGCTTCCTCTGAAAGAGAATGCTTCCAACATTTCTCTATTAAGAACAGAGTTTGCTATAGAATTTATCATTTTTAATTTTGATATGACTTCAAACTTAGAAAAATAAAAAAATTAATAGTTTAAGGAATTTTTGTCAGATTCACCCTTTTCCCCATTGGGTTATCATTTCTCTCTCTCTCTCTCCATGTTTGTGTGCATATACATACATATGTATATGTACAGGTATATAAATATATATAATGCACACAATACATATGTGAGTGTGTGTGTGTGTGTGTGTGTGTGTGTGTGTGTGTGTGTACTTTCTTGGAAACCATTTGAGGGTAAGTTGAAGTCATGATGTGCCTTTAACCCTGAAGCATATACTTCCTAAGGTCAAGATGTCCTACTACAGCACAATTGTACACTACTACCATCTAATCCACAGTCCACATTTGAATTTGGTCAATTGTCCCAATAATGTCTTTATATCTACTTTTCTTTCTAGTCCAGGATGCAACCAGGACCACAGATTGCATTTAGTTGTTATGTCTCTTTAGTTTCCTTTTATCAGGAATAGTTGCTTGGCTGTTCTGTTTCATTCTTTTTCATTTTTTCTCTTATTTTTGTGGTACTAGAAATTGAACCCAGGGGCATTCTACCTCTGAGCTACACCCCCAGCCCCATTTTATTTTTATTTTTGAAACAGGGTCTTACCAAGTTCACAGGGCTTCGCTAATTTGCCAAGGCTGGCCTTGAAACTGTGATCCTCCTGCCTCAGCCTCCCAAGTACTGGGATTCCGGGTGAGCGCCACTGCGCCCGGCTGTTCTCTGTTTCTTAACCTTGATATTTTTGAAGAGTTCAGGCAAGTTGTTCTGTAGAATGCCCCTCCACCTGGATTTGTTTGGTGTGTTCTGGTAAAATTCAAGTGACAAGCTTTCGCAGGAACGCCACAGAACTGGCCTGTCATCTTCTTAGCACTCAGTATCGTCGTTGGTTTCCTCCAGTACTGGTGATGGAAGCTTCAACAGCTTGGTTGAGGTTGTAGTTAAGAAGTACTTTGTGGAGAAATTCGTCCCGTATAGGTAACTACTCTGTCCCTCATCAAATGTTGACTCTTGGTTTTCAGAATACACTGGCAACCTTTCACGTTCCGTTGTTGCTTCTGAGCTTCCTGCCTGGCTTTCCACCAGGAAGAGCTTTCCTTTATCCCCATGTACTTACCTGTTCATTTTTATAAGTGCACCACGGATTCCCATTTTATTCCACGTGTTATAATCTTATTCCAGTTATCTTTTGTTGTGCAGCCAGTCACTGAATGCCCCCGTGGTGTGACATCACACGTATTTACTCTCTCACTGTTTCTGTGGGTAGGTATCTGGGCTCGACTCAATGAGAGGATTCTGGCTCAGGGTCCTTGTGTGGTTCAAGTCAGATGCAGCTGGTGCTGAAGAGTGGGGGGCTGGCCAGCTGGGGCTCGTTGAGCACCCCCTCTCTAGCTCCTCTCCACCCCTTATCCCCATGTGTAGTCTCGGACCCTCTCCATGTTGACTCTTTTGGGTCCCCACACAGGATGGCAGCCCAGGGCAGTCAGACTGTTTGCAGGGTGGTGCAGAGCCCCAGGTGTGAGTGAGCCAGCGAGAGAAGATGGGAGATTTGTCACTTCCCACTTCCGAGCCTTGAAAGTCGCCTAGCATCACTTCCCCCACAGTGACAGCCTGCCCAGATTCAAGGGCAGGTAAATAGATCTCTGCATGGAAACAAGGTCACATTCACACCCTAAGAAGAGTGTGTCTGGTGAGAGATATTGTTGCTACCATCTTTGGAATACAATCTGCTCCCTTCCACCCTCTGGCCACCATTCATACCTAGAGGGAACACACACAATCCTTTCCTCAATGTCCCCAAATATATTAGTGCAACAGCACAACATCCATGATCTTGTTATCTAAATCAGGTTCGGGTTCAGGCAAGACTTTGTGGCTGAAGTTCCTTGGGTGTAGCAACCTGAGCACTGTTCCTTTAAATCTAAAGATGTGTTGACTAAAGCACCCTAGCTCTCCTCCCACACCCACCCAAACCCCAGGTTCAATGGCGGGGTAGGCATGGGACAGCTTCTACAGGTATTTCCAAAGGGACACGGGTGAAGCCCACATTGGGTACTGATCGGTAGCAGTTCTGAAGTCCAGCCAGTCCTTCTCCAGTCCCAGCTCTGCTCCTGCCAGGGATGGCTTCCACGGCTCTTGGCTCCTTTTTCCACCCTCATTTTCCACACAAAGTAAGCCATGCTTGTGCTTCAATAGTTCTCTCAGCCTGCTTCCCGCACACAGGAGTTGCGGCATTCAGGCGCCCATTCTTTTGCAACTGCCTCTTTCAGTTCAAGCTTGTAGAACTGTTTGAAGAACACGTGTGCATTTTTAATGCATCCATTTATAATGTACTCTGTGGTGGTTGATTGTATGTTTCAACTTGGCTGGGCCATGATGCTCAGATATTTGGTCTAACGTGTGTGTGTGTGTGTGTGTGTGTGTTACTGGGGATTGAACCCAGGGGCATTCTGCCTCTGAGCTATACCTCCAGACCTATTTTTTTATTTTTAATTTGGAAACAGGGTCTCATTTAGTCACAGAGGCCTTGCTAAGCTGGCCACGAACCTACGATCCTCCTGTCTCAGCCTCCCAAGTACTAGGATTACAGGTGAGTGCCACCACGCCCAGCTTTGGTCTAACATTTTCTGGGTGTTTCTATGATGGTGTTTTTTCTTTTCTTTTCTCTTTCTTTTTTGAATTTTTGATGAGATTAACATTTCATAAGTGCACTTTGAATAAAGCAGATTGTCTTTCATAACATGAGTGGGCCTCATCCAACCAGTTGAAGGCCTTAATAGAAAGAAAATTGACCTCCCCAACCAAGAAGAAGTTCTGCCAGCAAATGCCTTTGGACTTGAACCATGACCCTTCCCTGGGTCTCCAGCCTGCCGGCCTGCCCTGTCAGATTTTGGGCTTGCCAATCCTCCACAACCGAATGAGCCAATTCCTTAAAATAAATCTCTATATATACACATCCTGTTGGTTCGGTTTCTCTGGAGAACCCTGACTAGTACATAGTCTTTTAAACAAAAGCCAGATCCACAGATCTCTTTGAGATAAACCCCACTGTATCCCGGGCTCCTGCGAGGCTGCTATGGGACCATGTTCTTAAGACACCAGAAGCCCTATTGTCTCCCGGGAAGGCACGCCCTTACATTGTTAGAAGACCTTTCTCTTTTTTCTGGATGAAAGGGTGTGTGATACCTTAAATATTTCTGAGGTTTTAACAAAGAATCTTACAGCCTCTCACCGCGGACTTGCTCTTTACCCTGCAATCTTAAGTTGCCATCTTTGAGGGGCTGGGAATGCAAAATGAATTTTACTTTCAAACCTATTGAGTCCCGGCCGCTTTATACTTAATGGTTTGTTCTTTAACTCTCCCCTCTCATGTTTTATCACAGGCAAGAAGCAGCCAGGAGTGCTCTGAATATTCTGACAATCTCTTTAGTTGAACCTCTGAGTCCATCCAGTATATTTGCTATTTTTTGCATAACTGTTGGCAACAATATGGCCACTCTTCCCCAGGTGAAGGGGATCTTTCATCCGGCATCTGATAACATTCCCCTTCCTTGCTGGGAAGCCGTCACTGAGAGCTCCTGCTAACACTCCCACACAGGCCAGTCAGCTGTCCCCAGCAGTCCCCTCAGGGTTCTCCCTGCTTCTCCCCCTCACCCAGTTGCCAAACCAATGGCCCATGCTTTGAGTGTTCATGATGACGCCACCCCATATCCAGGGCTCCAGCCTGTTACGATTATCTAGTGCTATGCAATAAATCACCGTGAAACTTAGCAGCTCAAAGCAGCAAGCATTTGTCAGGTACTTGGGGAGGTACGGCCAGGTGGTTTGCGCTCGGGGCACACGCGTCACTGCTGTCTGATGGTGGCTGGCATGGAGTTGTTCTTTTTTGACTCGGTCTCAGGGTCTCCTGTGTGGTTCTTCCACATGGACAGTTTGGCCTTCCTCAGAGCACGGTGACCTCAGGAGGCTTAGTCTACCTGGTGGCTCAGGACTCCAGAAGCAGTGCTCCAGCTTGCATGGTGGAACCCAGTCTGCCTTTTATGAGGAACTTCAGAAGTCCCCTACATCACTTCCACCAAAGTCCCCAGATTCAAGGGCAGGGACATAAGTTCTGCCTCTCCATGACAGGAGGGTATTAAGGTTTAGATCTGGAAGCCCCCCCCACACACACAAAGGCTTAAGTGTTGAAAGTGTGGTCCCCAGTGCCTTGAGATTCAGAGGTGGGGCTTTAAAAAATTAGTGGATCACAAGGGCTCTGACCTCATTACTGGATCGGTCCATTTGATGGATTAATCATTTGAATGGATTAATGGGTGGTAGCTAGAAGCAGGTGGGGCATGGCTGGAGGAAGTAGGCCACCGGGGGTGTATCCTTGGGGGCTATGTTCCTGGTCCCTTCCTGTCTGTCTGTCTGTCTGTCTGTCTCTCTGCTTCCTGGCTACCTTGTGCTGTGAGCTGAGCAGCTCTCCTCCGCCACGCCCTTCCGCCATGATGTTCTGCCTCACTGCGAGCCCAGAGCAGTGGAGCCAGCCCACCATGGGCCGAACCTCTGAAACTGTGAGCCAGAATAAATCTTTCCTCCTTCAAGTTGTTTGTGTCTGGTATTTTGCTCACAGTAATGAAAAGTCAACTAACTCAGAGGGTCAAAAACACATTGTAAGAAAGACATGTAAAATGAAAGATACTGCTGTGGCCATCTTTGGAAAATACAATCTGCCACTAACTTATTACTACCTTTCTTTTTCAAGTTCAAATTGCCCAGCGTGAGCCCTTTTATGGTGGCTACTGTGTCCTTTGGACAAGTCCCCGTGATTCTTTCAGCACCGCCGTAGCTGTCTAACACAAAGCTCATTGTGTACTTTTTTTACTCCAGCACTGGGTTCAAACATTTCTCCCAGGACTCTTAGTTCCTTTCACTTGAGAACCTGGGTGCTAAGGTCCCAAGGGTGTTCACTGCTACCACGGTGTCCCTGGTTCTGTGCCTTGTCAGTGCACAAACTTAGGAAATGCTACACACACACACACACACACACACACACACACACACACACACGCTTTGAGTTCTTACTGATACTTGCAACTCCAATCCAGAAGCAAAGTGTACATTTCTTGACTTTCTTCTTTCCGTATTTGCAACTCTCTTTTCTGACAGAAGCCTGTCTCTCATTGTACTCGATGTATTTGCTACATGCTTTTGGGTTTTTAAATTATGCTCTACACTAAACAAGTTTCCTTCTATCTAATGCTCCTTTTCTAAGTATTATTTTCTATAATAACAAGTAGATTTTCGGTATTTCAATTGCTTTTGCTACATCTACTGAGGTGATTGTGTGGCTTTTCCACTTAAAATTGTCGTATGATGAGATACATCAAGAGACTTCTGTTGGCAACTAAATATGTTTTGAGACAAATCCAAGTTGCTATGGTTTATTACCTTTTATTAATAGACTGCCAATTTAGTTTGTGAATTTTCGCTTAGGTTTGTTACATTAATGTTCATAACTGGCCTTTAGTAATACTATGCTGGCCAGGTTATGTCTAATTCTATGTATCTAAATATCATAAAACTGATTAAGTTTTTATATATTTCTACTTGAGAAAGCTTTAGCAAATTTTTTCCTAAGAATTTGACCATTAGAACTTTCAAAAATATTGGCAAAATAGGATTCTGTTATTGTTTTAATTTCTATAGATTCAATAATTATATCCCCCTTTTATTCCTTATATGTATATTTATTCCCTCCTTCTCCTTTTTCCTTTATTACTCTTGCCAGAGTTTTATTGTTTTTATTCTTTTTTTTTTCCAGAAAGTCAGCATTTGGCTATGTTAATCCTTTCTGTTGTATTTTTTGTTTCAATTTTAATCTATTCCTTTTTATTATTGTTCTTTTTTATTTATTTCCTTCTACTTTGGGCTAATTCAACTACTTCTTTTCTAACTTTTTGAGTTAGATGTTTAACTTATGAGATTTGGTCCTTTTTTTCTATTCTAATGTTATTATTTAAGATTATGTGACCGCTCCCGTTGCACTCATGAATTTGTCTACTTCCCACGGTTCTATTTTTCCTTTATGTTTGTTATTCCTTGATGAATACATAGTATTTAGATCATTTGTCTTCCTAGTGAACTTAATCAAGTATTATTTAGTGGCCCTCTTTGCTTTTTTGTTTTGTTCTGTAGTGCTGGGGATCAAACTCAGGGCTTCTTAAATGCAAGACAAGTGCCCCACCACTGAGCTACTAGTTCCCCAGCCCTAGTGACCCTCTTAATCTCTACCAGTACTTTATGCCTTTTCTCTATTTTATTCCACTTTAATATATCTACAGTTGGGCCCTTCCTGTTGTTTTCCTGGAATATTATTTTCCAATCTTTATTGTCAGCCTTTCACTACCCTTGTGTTTTATTATTATTTTTTTTGTGGTGCTGGGGCTTGAACTTGGGGCCTCATGCATGATAGGATGCTTACTACCACTAGTTATATCCCCAGCCTCTTATCCTTGTATTTTATTTTATTTTTTATTTGTTGTACTGGGGATTGAACACAGAGGCATTCTACCTCTGAGTTACACCCCCAGCCATATTTTATTTTTTATTTTGAAACAGGGTCTTGCTAAGTTGCCAAGGCTGGCTTCTAACCTTCGATCTTCCTGTCTCCGCCTCCTACTACTGGGGTTACAGGCATGCATCAACATGCCCGGCTTTATTATTGTATTTTAGTTGTGGATTTTCTGTGTTATTTCAAATAGGTAGGCTTTTTTGACTATTCTGATGACTACTGCCTTTCAATTTTAATATTTTATTTGGTACATTTATATTTATTGTGATTATAATATACTTGTATTTAAAGTTAATATCTTGTATATTCTATTTGTTCCAATTTTTTACTTTCTTGACTTTTCTCTGGACCATTTGAGTATTTTTTTCATTCTGTTCATTTCCTACTATTAAATTTAAAAGTTATATTTGGTTTTTCTAGGCATTTTAACTCCGTTTACTTATCAAAATTAAGTTTATAAGTATCTTTTTGTTGTTGTTGTTGAACCATACAAGGATTTCAGGATAAAAATCCTAAATTTTCCTCTTTTGACTTATATACTATATTTTCATATATTTTATTCTATACTTTTTTCATATATTTTATTTTATGTAAACAGGGATTGAACCTAAGGGTGCTCCATCACTGTGCTACATCCCCAACCTTTTTTATTTTTTTATCTTGAAACAGGGTCCTGCTAAGTTGTTGAGGCTGACCTTGAACTTGCTATCCTCCTGTCTCGGTCTCCCAAGTACTGGGATTACAGGTGTGCACCACCATGCCCAGCTATCTATTTCATATTTTAAAGTTATAAGACACACTATTATTTCATGCAACTAGTACTTACTTAACCCAAATATTCCCCAATTACTTTGCTCATTATTTCCTTTTGCATCTGAGATTTTCTGTTCTTCTTGTTGGAAGAGCCTCCATTAAAATTTCCATTAATGAAGGAAGGCATCTTGAAAAACCTCTTATTTCTTTTGTCAGAAATGTTCTCCTTTCTAAAAATTTTCTTCAAAGATATTTGATGGTATAAAACTCTACACTGAGCAGGGTATGATGGTATACACCTGTAATCCCAGTACCTGGGATGCTGAGACAGGAGGATCACAGGTTCAAAGCCAGCCTCGGCAACTTAGTGAGGCTCTCAATAACTTAGTGAGACCCTGTTTCCAAATAAAAAAATTTTTAAAGGGCTGGGGGTATAGCTCGGAGGTAGAATGCCCCTGGTTCAATCCCCAGCACCACAAAAACAAACAAACAAACAAACAAACTACACTGAAGAGACACTGGCAGCTTATGGTTCTGGCCACAACAGAATAGCTGACATCTGATTTACCCTCCTGCCCCAAATGACCATACACCCGGACAAGAACTGTGAATGCATTGTTTTAGGCAATGGACAGCATTCAACTCTGGAAAGAATGGAAACAGATGAGGTAATCCCCACTATCACCCTAGTTTTCTTCCTGAGGACGGTTTTCAATGGTTTCATGGCTCAAACCTAGGCACAAGGAGGTGGAGCGTGACCAGACAGCTGCAGTCTCACGAGGCAGAAGAAGCAACATCAGACCCGAGCCTGCTAAGGAGGCTGGAATGTGGGGAGCAGACTTCAGAAGAAAGAGCTGCAGAAAAGGAGCCCTAGGAGTCTAAAGAGGGCTTCTCTTTGGTCCTAAGTTAAATCCTAAGCTACATGCACAGCAGCGAGACTCCAGGGGCCTGGAAGGAAACATTTTCTGGGAAGCGAGGAGTGGAACATGGTTTTAGGTTTGCACAGTATTGAGTAAATGAGAATTCTCTCTCTCTCTCTCTCTCTCTCTCTCTCTCTGTGTGTGTGTGTGTGTGTGTGTGTGTGTGTGTGTGTGTTACTAGGGATTGATCCCAGTGGTATTCTACCTCTGAGTTACACTCCAGCCTATTTTATTTACTTTATTTTATTGTGGTACTGGGGATTGAACCCAGAGGCATTCTACCTCCAAGCTTCATCCTCAGCCCTTTTTATTTTTTACTTTGAAACAGGGTCTCTCTAAGTTGCTGAGGCTAGCCTCGAACCTGCAATCCTCCGGTCTCAGCCTCCCAAATTACTGGGATCACAGGCATGCACCACCATGCCTGGTAGTAGAGGGGAATTCTGACTCAAAGTATAGAGACCTTGGCAAACACCCTGGGGTTTTCGCCTCAGGCAGTTGAGATCTAATGTTATAATAAGTAACTGACTGGCATTTGTCCCTGGTTCCTGGGAGGGAGACTAAATCCTTGGAATTTCCCCAGAAGTAGGAGTGTCTTTACTACTTAGAAGCTCCTTGGATCGCTCCTGAGTTTACACCAAGAGAGGAGATGACTCAGAGGGGAGCTGCCACCAGAAGGACCAATCATGTGATTACAGGGTTGGAGCTGACAGCCAGCATGACCTCTGGGGAAATGAGGGGGGCTGAATACTGAGTTTAATCACACAGCCAATGATTAAACCAATTATACCTTCACTATAAATCCCAATCAAAACTCACTGAAGCTCAGTGGAGCTCCCTGGTTGGTGAACACATGGACGTGCTAGAAAGGCGATGCACCTCCTCCATGGAGATCGTGCACAGCTCTGAGACCTTGCCCGTGTGTCTCTTCATTTGCCTAGTCCTGGTCCGTCTTCCTCATAATAAGATGGTCATCGTAAACAAAGCACGTTTCTGAGTTCTGTGAGCCGCTCTAGTGGTTTATCAAACCTGAGGGGGTCATGGGAGTTCCAGAATTTGCAGCTAGCGGGTCAGAAGTACAGGGGGCCAGTGGGACCCAGAACTGCCGCTGGGGTCGGAAGTGAGAGCAGTCTTGTGGAGGACGGAAGCCTGCACGTGGGGTCTGTGCTGACTGCAGCTGTTGGCGACAGAACTGAACTGCTGTACGCCAGGGTTTCAGAGTAGACCACAAAAAGGGTTTGTCTTTTGAGTAGGGACCATACCCTAGGAATAAGCTCTACACCCTACAACTAAGGGAGACACCAGAAGAAATCCCCTAACCATGTCTAGTCATACAGAGCAGGAGGAGGTAACTTGGAATCAGAAGCTAAAATCATCAACTGAAGCAGACCCAGGGTGCTAACAATATTGGCATGCACAGATAGAGGACTTCAAAATGGTGATCAAAATGAGATAAAGACAGAGGATTTCAACAGATCATTGGAACCTAGAAGAAAGAATCAAACGGGCATTCTAGAACTCTAAAATGTAGGTCTACTTTTAAGAATTGACTAGAATTAGCACAAAAATGGGTGCACTGAAGGAAAGCTTAATGAATTCAAAGATGGAAAAACAGAAGACAGAGTAAGAGAGATGTGGGGCATGGTTAATAGGTCTAAAATTCTATATTGACCAATGTTTTCTTTCAACATGTTGAAGCTAGTGTTCCACTGCTTTCTGACTTCTGTGGAGAAGTATATTGTGTCTTCGTAAGTCATCTGTCTTTTCTCTCTGGCTGCTTTTAGGGTCATTTTGTCCTCGTGATGCTCATGGGTGTACATTTCTTTTTGTTTATCCTACTGGGGCTTTATCAGACTTCCTATATCCAAGGGTAGGTGTCTTTCTTTAGTTTTGTAAAACATTTTCAACCATTATCTCTTCTGATATCACCCTCTATGCTTTCTCTCTGTTACCCCAATACAAGTGCTTTGGTCCTTCTCATTTTATTCTGCACCCCTCAACCTCCATGGCTCTGGTTCCTTAATGCACTCTAGGGTTCCTTTCCAACGCTATCTTCCAGTTCTCTTTGGTTACGTTTAACTTGCTCTTAAGTCCAGGCACTAGTTTTTAAAAATTTTTTCAATTATATATTTTATTTCTAGAAATTCTATTTGATGCTTTTCCAAATAATCAAAATAGTTTATGATAGTCTTATGCTTTGTTTGTATTTTCAGCTCCCCTTCTTATCTCTTATAACATATTATGCATATTTTTATTCTGTATCTGTTAATTTTAATATCAAAAGTCTTTATAGCTCTTTATTAGCCTTGCTTCCCTTTCTATTTTTTTAAAATTTTGACTGTGAGCTCATATTTCTTGGATGGAGGACTGTCAAAATTACTTGAAGTCTGTGTTGAGGAAGGGCTCTCCCAGTTGGGATCTGTGTGTGCTCTTCAGGTACCTAGGAATCTACAGGTACCTAGGGATCTTCAGGTACCTAGGGATCTATAGGTACCTAGGGATCTTCAGGTACCTAGGGATCTTCAGGTACCTAGGGATCTTCAGGTACCTAGGGATCTTCAGGTACCTAGGAATCTACAGGTACCTAGGGATCTTCAGGTACCTAGGGATCTACAGGTACTTAGGGATCTTCAGGTACCTAGGGATTTACAGGTACCTAGGGATCTTCAGGTACCTAGGAACACTCCCAACCAGGGCTGCTTTCAGCTCGATGCCTGGCTCGAGGCTTCCCCACACCAGCCTGTCATGTGCATTCTGCTGGAAACTCAGCTGTGGTTCTTATTCTCAGGGGAGGTGTTTTGACCCCGACCTACACCCAGCACCAAGGTTTGAGACAGGCAATTTTCTTCAGTTCTTCCTGAGGGAAGACAGGGCATGTTTATTTCTATTTCATTTTATTCTAGAGATGGAGCCTGCTGGGGTCTGTTGGCATCTCAGCTATAGGCACAGGGGGCTTTCTAATAGACTTGTCTGGCTTAGCTCCTGCCCCCCCATACCTCTTGAGGTCATAAAAACCAAAGCTCAAGGTCACCTGCATTAGAAAATACACTCAAAGCGAAGGTCTGCTTCAGAGCCTTGATTCCCAACTGACACTGAGTTTGGGGCTTCTTAGGAATTCCTCACTTCCCTGACTTTTCACTGATGTCTTTACAGGATTGCTTCAATATGTTAACCACAATTTTAAATTGTTTTAAGTGGGAGAATCAGCTAAGGCATCTAGTCTTCCATACAGCCAGAAGCAAAAGCCTGCATGAATAGTTCCAGAATTTTCACTTTCTTGTTGCCTACTCTTCCTGAAACCGTGGATAAATGGGATTCCTTAGTTGTGATGAAAGAAAATAACTTGGCCCGCTTAAACCCGAGGCTTCCTGAACCAAAGCATTTCAGCAAGTGCTCGCTGAAGATATCCTGGTTCCCAGTACTGTACGCACAACCTCAGATAGTCCCAGCTCCAAAGGTGGGTGAACGCCCGCTGACAATGAAGGATAGCATCGCGCCACTTTGTAGGGCTATTTACACTCACAATGACTGCTCCGAGCTAGAAGGGCACATCTTGCTCTTCTCTCCTATAGAGGGAGCTTAGAGTCCGCATGCAGATAAATCCTGTCCTCTTACTATTATGATTAGAATGTTCTAATAAACCTCCTGGGCTTCATCTAAGTCCTTTCACAGCACAGCAGCCCAGTAATTGGGAACGATCAATCCTAAAGACAGGGGGAGCCCTGTGAAGCCGTGCACAGCACCAACAGCCCCATGGCAGCCGAGGGCCTGAGCCCGCCTCCTGCCTCCGTTAATGACATTTGGGGAGAAGCAAATGTGGGAGGGAGGACACATCATGCGATAGCTTTTTATAAGGTGACTAATAAAGAAATAATGGGAATCCAATAATTGCCATTTACAGAGGCAAGAGAAATAATAAAAATAATAAAGCAGAAAATGTATGAAGCAAACAATTAAGACTATTTTATTAAAACAATACTTGTAACTCAGCAAGCATTAATTCTCACCACACACGGGCAGTAATTTTATCACACATTAAGGAAACAACACTAAGAGAATTTATTATCTCCTCCAAGCTTTCGGACACTTCTGTGCACAGATTCAAAGCTTGCCATAGTCATGCTCAGGCTAAGATGTCACCTCTCATTAAATTCTAAATCGGCTCAGAGAACACACCATGTGTAATGTTTTTCTAACACCATGTGACTGATTCTGGAGGAGTCAAACAGTGTATTTGGGATAAACACACTGATTAAAAATATACTTTAAAAGTTTCACTTTTTTAAGCCTAGTGAACCAACTAAGTTAGAGCTATTCTGGTCTACTGAGTCCTGTAAATGTGTATTTATATGTAGCAGAATATCAGTTGGAAATATCTTTGGAAAGTAATTATGATACCCATGGAATGTCTTTCAAATGCTTAAAGCAACAGCTCCATTTTAAAGACATATAACTGACATATTAATTATCAAAGCCAAAGCCAGCTTGCAAACTTAGAGGCTACAGTGAATGCTGACAGATCAAGGAATAAATATCAGAAGTTAAGGTAGTACAATGGAAGATATAGCTGCCTAAACCAAGAACCCACTTCTCGACATCATCAGAGAGTCTTGGTAGGGCTGAGGAGATAAGGACGGCTTCGGCCTCCACTATAAATTTCCCACTTGCTCTCACCCCCGCTTTTCTCTTGGGGGCAACTCACTCTGTTGTGTCATGATTAACACGTTCTATACCTGAGTATGTAACAGGGTCTGGAAACTCAAATGTCTACCAAAGCCACATAAATAATTTAATGACCATGGCTCTTTAGGACTTGCGGTTTATTCATAGAACTGCATCTAACACTCAGTTTCAGTTTCAGGGATGCGCTAGGGAGCGGCATGGACTGTGGCTACAAGAGAGCATGCGCACGCTGAGGACTCATCTGCTCTCACTTTGTCCCGTTGCTGCCTGGAGGTAGTGTCATCCCAGGGTCACTGAAGCATTTTACTTTCCAAGATAACGTGCAAACAAGAGAGCGGGGGGTGGGGGGAAGGCCACCAAGTGTTGTATGCATGTATGTCACTATCACTATGAACTACATCATGATGTGAGACAACAGTGCACCAATAAAAATATAAAAAAATGAAAAAAATTCTTATTTTTAAGTGATGGCAATTTATGCAAATTAAAATATAAAAGCCAGGCATGGTGGCACACGCTTGTAATCCCAGTACTTGGGAGGCTGAGCCTGGAGGATCTGGATTTGCGGCCAGCCTCAGCTACTTAGTGAGGCCCTCTGCAACTTAGTGAGACTCTGTTTCAAAAAAAAGACTAAAAAATAGGGCTGGAGGTGTAGCTCAGAGGTAGACTGCCCCTGGGTTCAATCCCTAGAACCACACACACATACACACACACACACACACACACACACACACACACAAATATATATATATATATATATATATATATATATATAACAAAACAAAGCAAAACTTCTACAAGACAACACTGTAAGTTGAACAAAATATGGCTACAGGCTGAATCTGGCCTGTGGGTCACCAGCTTGAGACCTGTCATACAAAGCAAATATGGAACAGAAATCAGGCTCAGGGTCTTAGGAGAAACCCGTGACTGTTTTTCTTACAGAGGCAACCAGGCTTGGGGCGGCCCCGGGTAGGGTGTGATGTGGCTCAGTGGAAGTTCTGCAATTCCTACAAGACCCCAAATGACTTTGAGGCGGCTCATGAGGAAAAGGGAGACAAAGCCTTCATGATGGGGTGTAGGTGTTAGCAGACAATGCTTTTTCTGGCCTCTCGTATGTAGGAGCAGAGCCACAGATTCCTAACATACATAGGGCAAAAGGCAAGGTGCCCATGGGCAGTCTCCCACTCTGGCCATCCATGCCTTCTGCGCCAAACACACAGCCCGCTTGGAGGATGGTGCGTCCTTATCCTGGTCACAAAATAGAACTCTGCCTCTGGCCTCCAGGGGGCGTGAGAGGGTGAGTCTGGCGGGGCCTGGGGAGGGGTGGAGCTCAGTGGTAGAGTACTTATCTAGCATGCAGGAGGTCCTAGGTTCCATCCCCAGCACCACAAAAATTTTAAAAATTATAAAACTTGGAGGAAGAAGCCCAGGTTTGCCCACAGTGGACTCCTTGGACCAGCACCCCACCACCATTCCAAATGGTGGGTCCAAGAAGAGGGCCAGGCCTCCAAGGAGGTCTGTTCAGCACCATGGCCAGCGCTCAGGCAGGCTGCTTGGTGGGAGGGAGGGGGGGCACCCTTGAAGACCAGCTCCAGGGTAGACCTTTTGAAAACCTGGGGCATGGGGCCACCCAGACCAGAGAGCTAGGCATGCCCAGCCTTCGCTCAGATCACCTGCACGGGGCTTGGCCACAGGCATATTTCTCTCCAGATTCTAAGTGTCTCTGACCAGTGACACCGCGTCCTAATGGATCTGCCTGTCAGCAACAGATCAGCCCTGAGCTAATATGTGTCAAACAGCATTTCCATTTCAGAGATGGCTTCATCTGCCCCCTCTCCTAGGACTCTCCTAACTGAAATGTGAAATGTGGACAGACAGGTCAGCTCCGGACGGCTCCACTTTCAGAAATCTCTTGCGGTGGAAACAATAATTATATCCTAAACACACAGCCAGGACTGAGCTCATAAAACCACGATGTCAACTGGGCATGGTAGCACATGCCTGTAATCCCAGTACTTGGGAGGCTGAGACAGGAGGATCTCAGGTTCGAGGACAGCCTCAGGAAGTAGTGAGACTCTCATCAAACTAACGAGACCCTGTTTCAAAATAAAAATTAAATAACAGGGCTGGAGGTATAGCTCAGAGGTAGACTGTCCCTGGGTTCAATCCCCAGTACCACAAAATAAATAAACAAACAAACAAATAAATAAATAAAACCACTATGTCAAGAATAACAGAAAGCTACTGCTCAACCCCCTTGTCATGAAAAGGCGTGCAGTTTCCTAAGAGGCAGGAGGAACTGCCTGTCACCTGGTGGTTTGTGTAGCTTTCCTTCATTCATGCAAAGCACAGTTCATATGAATTATCTTGCTCATTAGCGTTTCTGCAGAAGACAGGGAAGAGGTCTGGGTCTGGGGGGGCATCCAGGTTTCTAACATCTGGAATGTGGGGTGACACTCCACCTGGGTGGCCGGCTTCAGCCAGGCACCTCCAATGGTCCCAGCAGGGCCAGAATGGAGTCCTTGGGCCAGGGTTAGTCCCAGGGACATTTGTAGCTGACAGAAAATGCTGCGGAGCCGTCTGTCTGGGGAGCATATGGATTTGGGGGTTACTCTGATGCGGCGGCATCTGACATGTGGTAGTGAATGGGTTTTTCCAGCTCGCGCCGGCTCTATTTTAAACCGTCATCCTTTTAAACTATGAAATCTGTCAAGTGATAATTACACCTCGCCACAGACAGGTGCTGTAGAAATGATGAACTTTTACTATTTCCCCCACATGCACGTTGTGAATATTCTGAATCCCTAAGGTATGGGATCATTACGATGACAGATGAGAAAAGGTGTCTTTACAATAATTTATTTTTAAAAGAACCAAAACAGGACTCAAAACACAGTGTTTTCCCGTTGAGTTTTAATTTGAAAACTTCTGTCACACACGAACCTGTAGAGGGAGCCTGGTGGGAGGGGCGCAGGACTGATGGTCACAATCTCCGGCCCTGCCTCAATTTGCTGTGTGACCCAAGGTAAGTCCCTTGCCCCTCTGAGCGTCAGCACCCTCCTCTGCCAAATACCGATGATAATATCTCCACTGTTCCTAACTTACAGGTTCTCTTGAACATATTATGTGAGAAAACAAACGAGAAAGCTCTTTGAAAGCAGAAAGCAGCCTGGTAGCAAGTATAAGCAGCCTGGTAGCCTGAGTATAAGATATTATTTTTAAGTTCTGCACCAGGGGAGAGAAGTGATCTGCTAGACAGCTTTACAGACCTACCGTCTCCCAAAACAAACAAACCCAAGCCTCCGCTCATTTTATTTTTAGCGGAAGTTTCTAAGCAAGAGATTAGATCTGACCCTATCAAATAAACGTCTCCTCCGAGCCACGGGACTCCCACTTTGTGTCTAAATATGCAGTAGCTCATGCAAATGATAAAAATTCAAAGGAAGCAGCCAAGCAGCTGGACGGGAGTGCTGCTTCCAGCCAAAAAAAAAAAAAAAAAAAAAAGGGAGCGCGTGTAACCAGCCACTGGAATTAGGAAAACAAACAGATCGAAATGGACTCGGACGCCCACATCTCGCTCCCCACCCTTGTGAATTTTTTAAAGGCCCATTTCTTCTGAACTTGGACGTCTCTGTTTCTCTCTGGCAGTGGCAGCAAAAGAGGGCTCCCTATCTGCCACAGAGGGCCCCCAACCCCGTGGCCTGTCCACCGCAGAATGAGGAGCCCACCTCAATGTGGACATTTCGATTCTGATGGAACCGCCGCATTTCCATAGAGAACGTGTGCTCCCGCGTGGCTCGGTGGAACCCGCTTTAGTTCTTGGATCAATTTCCTCTAGCAAAGGGCCCTCTCCCGCCCTTTTTTCCTATTTACAAAATCCGATTGCAACACCCATCTCAGAGGGTGTTTATGAGGCTTGAATAAGAGGCTGATTGGGGAACTGTTTCCATGAAGAGCCCTTCCAATCTACAGAATTTATGTGAAGGGAAGAAGCCTTTGGCCCCAAATTGTCTTGCATGTGCAGACAAACGGGAGGCTGCTTATTAGAACCCGGCCCTGAACAGCAACCCTGGCCGTGCGGAGGGCCCCACCCACAGCCCGTGTCCCTGCCTGCCACCCATCGCCCTCTGTGGAGCCGCCAGCCCAGTTAGCCCCCACCATCCCCTTCCATTTGTGAAAAATGGAGACTAAAAATGTGCCTGACGCCGGCACCTCTCACCTCCTCCTGATTATCCAATTACACGTAAGTCCAAGGAGTCCTCTTTCTGTTTAGGCTAGCTGAGTAGGGTTTTGTATTTGACACAAAAAGGTCACCATGGATACAATGCACCAGTGAGGGTCAAAAGGAGACCCTCTGCCGAGACAGCCATCCTCCGGAGGAAAGACCCTGACACCTCCCCTCCTGGGACAGCCAGAGCTGCTCCTCTAGGCTCTACATTCTCTTAGTCTGTTGTGCACCCACCCGAAAGGTGGCTGGCCATGGTGTGACTCATGGGTAGCCCTCTGTCTGCAGAACACCTGTGCCTCTTCTCAACTGACACAGCTGCAAAGGACCACGCCTTGCCATCTCTGCACACCAGGCGACCTCCCAGCGGCTCAAGAAAACTTCCGTTAGAGACCAGCAAACTGCCAACCAACCCTAGGAACTGTTTCACCCTCCGCAGGAGCTGTTTCTCCATTTCAAACAGTAATTGTCAAGCGAGGTTCCCAGGCACTGCTAGTGAGGCGGGGAGGGTGAGAGAGCAACTGAGGGGCTGTAGTCCATGGGGAAACCAGCTCCACGTGCCATCCGACCATGGCGACCGCACTCAGACACCGACACCCCCCACCCTTGTCCCAGGAGGCTGTAGGTCACTACTGACATCCCACCAAGTCAATGGCCATGGGGGGCCAAGGAGAATGAGACTTCTAGGGGACTGGCAGGAAGAGCCAGCACACAGGACGAGGTGGCCTGAAGCTCATTTCTGCGGCACAGGTGCCCTGACTCCCCGGAGAGCTCAAGGCGAGCACAGTGGCCCTTGTGTGAGATTCAGCCTTGTGCGGAAGTGGTCTTCACGCAGGCCCGGGAGCATTTCTTGGAATTGAACGACAGCCTTGGCCAAAAAGTACAACTCAATTAGGAGTAGAGACCAGGGGGTGGGTTTTAACACACAGGATCTCCCGACCCTGGTCACCTGAGCTGCAAGGGCCTCCTGAGGGCCCTGTGGCTCCTTTACCAGTATGTGTCACCTGAAAGAGGCACCAGGCGGCCCTCACACAGCCAGGAGCGAGGTAGTGCTGACCCCGCTAATCTAGACGAAACGACACACCCTGGGATGATTTCCAGGTTGGGCTTTGCTCCTGCCGAAGCAGAGATTAAAGGCTGGTTAAGAGAACAGAATCGTCAAATAATGAGAAGGCAGGTTTGTTGGGGTTTTAAAGAATTTCTAAGAGATGAACTCATTTCGACGACAAGAGGGGAGTTAGAACATAGTGGTCAGTTGGATCCCACAGCTCATTGGATAATAAAGAAGATGCCGGATGACAGTGAGACAGAGAAAACAAATGACTTCGAAGTCACAGATAATTAACCCCTGAGGCTTGCTGATGGCACATTAACCAGCTGGGGCCGCCGGCTCCACGGGGGTTGAAAGGGCCTCAATGTTTATACAGAGAAGATAATTTCAAGGGTTCCTGAAAAGCAGAGAAACTCCTTCCTGCTTGGGGGCCAGGCAAGGAATGATGATGACAAACATCAACCTTCACTTCCGCCGGAAGCTCGGAGAAGACAGGGGGCCTCCAGGGAGCATCCTCCCGTCTTCTCCTTCCCCTGACCTTGAGGGGTGGGCTCAGGGTCCTGTGAAGAGCTGATCGTATGGTCCTCAGGGACCTGCAGTGATTCATGCCTTGAGGGATGATGACTTTGAGAATGTGACCCTTCCCCACAATCTCCAGACAGGCACCCATGTCCCAAATGTCGCAGTGGCAACCCTCTGGGAGATGCCATGACAAGCACTAGCTGCCGCACAGGGCTCGTCACCCCGCCCCTGCCTACCGAGGCCGCCAGCTTGCCCGTCACACCATGGAAATCCAGCTCGCTTGCAGGGACACCTCTTAGACACCTTCTGGAGCAGAGGCCCACACGTCGTTAAGAAGAGCAGAGTCATTCTCTGAGGTAGGGGCCGAGGAGAATGAGACTCCCAAGGGACAGGCAGGCAGAGGGCGCGCCGCAGACAGGACAAGGTGACCTGAGCAAGCCGGGAGCCCCGTCCCTGTGATTTGACTAGTATGAGGAATGGAGGTGTGACCAAGCTGGGTCACCCTTGGGATATGCTAGGCACAGAATACTTTTTTGGCGCCCACTGTGTGTCAGGGACCAGGGACCTTGGAACAAAGAGACTTGACTCTTGCTCCTCCAGGACTGCCCCTCGACCCGGGCTCCCAGCCCCAGGGAGGAGATACTGTGATCCTGGGTGAGGGGGCTCCATCGGTAGCCCTGAGCTATACCCCAGAGTCCTGCTGCTTACACATGACTGGGCAGAGCTGAACTTGCCAGGGAAGGAAGGCCTATGGATCCAGAGGACCGTGTGCAGGGGCGGGAGTGGAAACCCAGGCTCGCCTGGGCTGTCTTAGTCCAGGCTGGGCTCTCCAGCCTTGGAGAACCTTCGAGAACCTTGCAGCACAGAACCTGGGCGTTATCCACACCCTGGGAGTCCTCCGGCTTATGCCAAGCGCGGTCTTCAGGACAGGCCCTTGTCTGGTCCTTGGGAAAGGCCGAGTCACCACAGAGCCTTGCTATGACGCAGTAGCTGAAAGAAAATATGAAGGGTTGGTTTCTGTGAGGCTTCTTGAGGGTGATTTCTGACCTTGGTACCCACAAAGCCCCTGATCTGGGGGGAGAAGTCCCATCTGTGTTTATCCTTAAGTTTTTCAAGTCACCATCAAGACCAGGACGGCTTGGTTCTTCTGACTGTGAGCTGGATTGTGATGAGACAATTAGAGCAGGAAGTTGAAGAAATACTCCGACAGAGGAGAGGGCGAGGAATGGGCTAACTTAACTCTTCATGGGAAACGTCGACAGGGTACAACATCCAAGGCCACACGTAAGTCTGCTTAGCGATGGAAGAATGGGCTTGGTGACTTGAGAAAGTCTTCTATGTCTCTGGCCACATCTGTAGATGCAGGCTGAGGAGAGCTATAATGAGCATTGCCCACTCACTGGGCGCTGTCCACGTGGCCCACACTGTGCCAGGGGCTCTGTGTGCACACTCACCCCAACATCTCCACGAGGCTGAAGGCAGAGCTCACACGGGGCTGCCCACATCCCTCCACTGAGGACCAAACCACTCCCTGCAGTTTGGGTGGATTTTGCAAACCCCAAAGGGAGAACATGTGATCCCACCTGGCCAATCACAGTACAGTGCCCCATCTGGCCCATGTGATCCCACCTGGCCAGTCACAGTACAGTACCCCACCTGGCCCATGTGATCCTACCTGGCCAATCACAGTACACCTGGCCCATGTGATCCCACCTGGCCAATCACAGTACGGTGCCCCATCCAGCCCATGTGATCCCACCTGCCAGTCATGGTACAGTACCTCACCTGGCCCCTTCCACAGTAGTTGGTTTAGTGTGAGTCGAGTACAAGCCTAGCAGATCTCAGTCCTTGCTGGGACGTTTCTGCTGTCATTTTAAGGGAAAACAGTGTCACCCACTGGGTTAGTGAACAGTCAGGACTCTGAGCTGCAAGGCTGCCTGGAAGAGACCAGCATGCCAAGAGAAGGGAGGCGAGGGCAGCATGAGGCCCTTGTGTTAGCTTTCTTGAAGCCAGTCCACCCTTGGACTCTGCTGTTTCATAAGCCTTCCAGGCCAGCCAGGGCAAGTTGGGTTTCTACAGTGCAGAGCTGGGACTAACGGCCTGGACCATGACTACCCCATGGTTTTACATAACCTACCCAAAGTCACACTGTCCGTGGAGAGGTGGGATCCTACTGCCCGCCCGTTAATCATGATCGGAGCCCGTGCTGAATCGCCTTACTCAGCAGGACGCCCTGGCCAGCAGTGCCACCGACTTCCTGTTCAACTTGGGGCAACTAGGTCCACTGGAGTCTTCCACCAGCTGAGAAAAAGCATGACCCAGAAAGAGCTGGTTTCTGTGGGGTTAGGAGTGCACAGAGGTAGATGTCACTCTCAACTTCTTTGAGCCCGGTGACTGTAGAGGGACGAGCCACGCTCCCCGGTCTAGGAGCAGGAGTGGGAGGGGAAGGAAACTCCACCTCTCCCCAGATGGCAGGCATGATCTGAAAAGGACCCATCGCCCCGGGCCACTGTCAAGTCGGGACGGCTTCCTTTTAAATTCCCTACATCTGCAGCCATTAAGGAAGTTACCTCAAAAGAACCTAGGAGTGTATTAATCTGTTTCATCCAAGAGACTCAGCCACTTCCCATTATGCGCGAATCCGAGCTAGATTATGCAGGCGACAGAGAGAGCTAGAAAACATCTGTTGAACAAAATCAAAATTAATGGCAAGCACGGTGCAGTTGTTGATCGCTGAAGTTCACCCAGATGCGGAGGACTATAAAGGGGCGATTAGAGGCAGCTGTCAGTTTCAAGGGTTTCCAGAGAGCGAGGCTCTGGCCTCACAAGGACTGGAGGGTTGTGTTTATTTAGATTTGCATTGCTAAGCAGACCAAGCAGCCAGCGCTGGCCAGGCTGCGGTGTGGCTGTGGCTGCCTTCTTTCTTCTTCCTTGAAGACAGCAGCATCTCTCTCTCCCAGGCTCCCTCGCAGCCTTGCTGGCGTGGGCAGAGTGAGTGTGCTGTCCTGGGGGGGGGGGTGAGTAATGCAAGGTGACGTTGGTGCCAGTCGGTCCCCACACT
>PVJS01015836.1:0-38306 GCA_004027185.1 Glis glis | reverse complement strand
AAAAAAAAAAAAAAAAAAAAAAAAAAAAAAAAAAAAAAAAAAAAAAAAAAGAAATTTATGTTGGCTTTTGGCAACTACTCGAAATAGCAAATTGGATCAAAATGAATGGGCAATTTTTTTATTCATTTACATTTCTATTATCTCCTAAAAAATAAAAAAACTAAAGCCATTGAAAAGCGAGCAAGTGACTATGTACCAGAGTGTTCATGGCAGCTTGTTCATACTAGTCTCAAATCAGAAACAGAAAAAATGCTCATCAGGAGTAGAGTGGATAAGTTGTGGTATGTTCATATAATGGAATACTAGCCAGCAAGAAGAATGCACAAACTACAACTCCATGTGATGACATGAAACGATCACACCAGCACATATGTAACAAAAGAAGCCAGACACAATGGAGTACAGCCATCCCTCCAAATCTAAGAGGGACTGGTTCCAGGATTCCTGCAAATTCCAAAATCCGTGCTTCCTCAAGTTCTTTACATAAAATGGCATAGTATTTCCATAACCTACATACGTCCTCCTCACTACTTTCAGTCATCTCTGAATTTTGATACCTGACACAACGTCAATGCCATATAATTAGATGTTGTTCTGTATTGCTTAGGGAATAGTGACAAAAAGAATCTGCGTGCTCAGCACAGATGCAATTTTTTAAAAATATTTTTTGATTCACATTTAGTGGAATCCATAGATGCAGAACTCACAGATAGGGAAAGCCATCTACACTTATTATATGATTCCATTTATGTTAAATTTCATAAACAGGCAACTAATCCATGGTGATGAAAGACAGGCTTGTGGTTACCACTGGGGAAAGGGGACATATGAGAACCTCTGGGGAGTTTGATAGGCTTTAGTTCTTGATTTGGATTACAAATACTCTTGGTGAAAATTCATCAAGCTGCACACCTATCATTCGTGCTTTTGCTGCATGCATGTTTACTTCAATTAAAAAATTAAAGGACGTATGATTTACAAATGTTATGGGGTAATGGATATGTGCTATATTTTTACTGTAATAGTTATTCTATGACCATATACATGTACTAAAACTCACCAGACTAACTTAAATTGGTGAGTTTTATTATATGTAAATTATATTTAATAAAACTTATTTTTTAAAAATCCTTAAATAGTGTAGAAAAAATCATTCTGCTGTCTATATACCAGGGCAGTTTGAAAACAATTCAGAACAAAAAGAAATGTATATGTTTATTCTTGAGCTTTACTTTGCAGAAGAAACAAATAAATCAATGGTTTGGATATTCAAATATATATCAATTATTGGAATAGAAGTCCTCAAAGACAGAGATTCGATTAATGTATGAATCTTAGTATTAGCCAATTGGAAAATTGAGGGTAAAGATTCTTGTTGCAATTCTAATTCATAATCTTTAAATTTCTGCCAGTGCCACTAATATGCTTGTATCAGCACATTATCATGCCTGTGTAAAAAAATGCTGCCAACCAACCAACCACAAAACCCCGTTTATTGCTCACACATCTGGAGCCAGCTGGGGTTGTCTGGGCTGCTCTGCTGATCTCCCAGGCTCACACCCCTGTGTGGTGTTTCGCTGGCTGCTCACTGCAGTAAGTCAGCCTAAACTGACATGACTAGGACAACTCGGTGTGTTTGTGGTCCTCCAAGATGGTTTACAGTGATACTCAGCTGCTGGTATTCATGCCCCCGTGTAGACCCCTCCTACATAAAATAGAGCTGTCCTATGTAACTAATAGGATATTCCCAAAACAATAACCAATCTAAGAATTAATTACACAGAACACTGTAGCTTTTGCTTTGCTCTCTTGGATCACTTAATCCAGTAGATACACATGCCATGTTGTTAAGACACATAATCAGCCATATGGAGAGATTCACATGGCAAAGAAGCAAGGCCTCAGCATCTCGCATCAATGGGACAGCTGCATGCGTGCACCATCCTGGATGAGAAATCCTTAAAGCCCCAGTCAGCTCCAAAGGCTGCAACCCCAAACCAGAGCCCTGAGCCCGAACCAGCCAGCTAATTTGTTGCTCAATTCTTGAACCACAGAAATTCTGAAAAATAATATTTTTTTTGTTTTATGCTGCCAAGTTTTGGGATAATTTTATATTGGTTGTAGATAACTAATATCCTAGACTCTGTACCATGTACCTCTCATCATTCAATAGTCTACCTTGGGTACATTCTCATGGTGATATCAAAGATTCATGGGAACAAGTAAAGACATAGTACTTTTCAAATCTCTGTATGCATCATGTCTTTTAAGACCCATTTGGCTAAATAAAGTTTGATGACTGAGCCCAGATTTGTGAAACAGAGCAGGTTAGCTCATGTACTGTGAGAAGGTACAGCAAAGTTGCATGGTAAAAGGCATAATTGGTGGTTTTTAAGCATGTTCACAAATTCTTTGACACTGCCCTATTTTAAAAGGTGGCACCTAAGCTGGACATGGTGGTGCATACCTATAATTCCAGTACTTGGGAGGCTGATACAGGAGGATGGCAGATTCTAGGCCAGCCTCAGCAACTTAGGGAGACCCTATTTCAAAATAAAAAGGGCTGGGGGTTAGCTCAGAGGTAGAGTGCACCTATGTTCAATCTCCACTACCAAAAATAAAATGCAGCGCCCATTCCCCTCCCCTTGACTGTGGGCTGGACTTGGTGACTCAGTTCTAATAAATACCATATCATAAAAGTGATGGCTGTGACCATCCAAGCTGGGTCATGTAAAGGGAAACGCTCTCTCTTTCTCTGTGTCTCTGTCTCTGTCTCTTTCTGTGTCTCTGTCTCTGTCTCTCTCTCTCTCTCACTCATTTCTAGCTCTGGGGAATGCCAGTCACTTCTCATAAAGACAGACCTGTAGAGAGGTCTACAAGGAGAGGAATCAAAACTAACTAACATATACCAGTTCCAAGTTGCCAGCCATTTTGAAAGTGGATTCTCCATTCCCATCAATCCTTCAGATGACTGATGCCCCTGCCCACAGCTCACCTGCAGCTGAACCCGTAGGCTAAGCCACTCCTGAATACTCCTGGCCCACAGAAACCATGAGAGATAATAAAGTTTTATTATTGTTGTAAGCCACTAAGTTATGGGATAATTTTCTATGAAGCAATCGATAACAAGTACAAGGAAGGATGAAGAATTAGAGTTTGTTTTGTTTTGTTTTTAAAGCAATAGGTTAGGATTCTTAGCTGAAAATAATAGGATCCACCATACTAGTTTAAATAGAAAAGAAACATATTAGGGAGTATTACTAATCTTCAGGAAGGCCAGAGTATCAGCTCTAGAGTCTACAGAAGAATAGAGTCTAGAGCCTAGAGTCAACAATGCTGAAAGCACAGGGTACCTCTGCTCTAGCCAGGACCTTGTTTCTACTGCAACTGAGATACTTCAGTTCACACCAAGAAAGTTGGTAGCCAGATGCCAGAATCTTCACCATGAGTGCTTCAGAAAACTAGTATCTTTCACTACCCCCTTCACCCAAGCATGGATTCTGTGAAGCTCAAGCTACATTGGGCAGTTCTCCTTCAATCAGAACTCTTACATAGGTGCAAATAATTGGAGGGATGAATCTGCAAGGGAAGATGGGAAAAAATGAATTGTGGGATCCATTCTTAGGGAAGTTGTGATGGTTAGATATAGAATGTTCCCTGAAAGAGCTCATATATTGATGTTCAAAGCTGATGTAATGAGGGTTGTAATCTCATCAGTGGATAAATCCATTGTAATGGATTTATTGGGTGGTAACCTAGGCAGGTGGGGTGTGGCTGGAGGAGGTGGGTCCTTGGGGGTTTGGCCTTGGGGACTGTGCTTGTGCTTTGAATCCCCTTTCTTGCTTACTCTCACTCTAGCTTCTGACCTCCATGATGTGAGAGCAGAGGACTTGCTCTTTCAGTCTCTCTGTCTCCCACTGCCATGCCCTGAACTCTGTAGATGTAACTAGCCTGACATGGACAGAAGACCTAAAATGTCCAGAACTTGAGCAAATATCTTCCTTCCTCTAAGTTGTGTGGTCAGGTCTTAGAGGGTCACAGCAGTGACAATGTTGACTGAAACAGAGGTATTATTATTAAGGTGGGAAATAGCCCAGTCATAGAAAGGATGTTTCAAGCAGTGCTAAGTAGCTAGAAAAATTGACAAATGCTCATTTCTTGTCCCCAGAAAAAATCATCATTACATCATTACACTACTATATGGAGAAATTATTGACATGTTTTTCTATTTCCTGGAACTGAAATTGTTAAGTTCATCTCCAGAGCCCTTTCCAATCAGTTGCTAATGACTGTCTTAGAGCCATATGTTAAGACAAGCTTTGAGGTTGCATCTGGGTTCTGTCAAAAGAGATCTGGCATTGAGTCGTCAAATGCCATGGGTGCTTCATGTTTGCGTTATATAATAGGTACTTGCAAAAATAAACATCGCCAGTCTCTCTGTTTTCTTATTTCCTACAGGGAGGACCTGAAAATATCTCATGACCTTTTATAATTATTTAGGTTAAAACTGTTCCCACTGACCAAACCCTCTTATCCATCTCACTGAAATGGCATGCAAGCCAATCCATCTTCCCTTTGTACCACCCAGTATTTGGTAGAACCCAGATATACAAAACAACTATTCAAAGTTAATCTGGAATCCTGCTCTGTCTCCATCTTCCCTACTCCAATGCTACCCACTGAGAAGCCCCTTAAGAACACCGGGATTCCAGAAGACAGTCTGAATATCACCTACCTAGATTATCAGTATGACCAACTGTTTGTTTACCTCCCAGCGCTTGTTCATTCATGTTCATTTTCTCTCCCTTCCCTGAAATTCAGCCAATTGGTATGAAGAAATTGTAGGTGAACAGTTCTTACACTGTAGCCTTTCCATTTCCCTGTTTGGATAGTGTGATTTTTTTCCACAAGTGAGTCAATAATGTTTATAGTCGTAGAACTTGGCATAACTTGCTGACTATCAATCACTTCACATATACCAACTTCAGGACTATGATAAAATTCTATATTAAGTTGCTCCATCTTCCTCCTTGTACTAATAAGGGGAGACATTCCTATCTGTAGATAGAGTATCATACTTATTGTGTAATGAGTTTAGTGGGCCAGATTCCCCCACTTTCATCCATTCTCCTGAGCTGTTGCTGAGTGCCTTCAGCAGAAGGCTTTCCAAACCCTTTCCTCTTTCTCCTCCTCCTCCTTTTCTCCATCATCTTCTCTCCTACTCCTTCTTCCGAAGCATGCTATTTGCTTATAATGTAGAGCACCATTCTCAGACTTTCAAGTGCACATAAATCACCCAGGTATCTGTTTAAAAGAAGATTCTGTCTCATCAGGTGGAATCAAGATCCTTTATTCCCATCAGCCTCCCAGATAATTCTTATATCCATGGTCCCTGGACTACATTTTACACGGCAATGTTGTAGAAGACCCAGTCTCACCCTCAATGGGAGGAATTCACTGGCTTTTCTAGCACTCTGCGTGCACAGAGTTTTTTCTTACCTCTCCTCTGGACCATATATATCCCTTCACCATCATCCCCTGGACTTGAGTGTTCATTCTGGCTCCAACCCTGATCACACTAATTATATTCCTTCAACCAGCCAATAATCATTGAGTACTATCATGAGCTGGACACTTTACTAGGCACTATGGAAAAATTCATGAACAAGGGAATGTCCTGATTAGCCCTACTCATCTGAAATTCCAAGTCTAAAGAGAAAGATATTAAACAAGTAAATATTCAATAATTAGTTTAAATTATAAAGAGTGTTAGAAATTAAAATTACAAAATGCTTTGAGAGAAAGTAATGGGGAAAAAGAAGTTAACCAAGTCCCCTGGGTCCTTAGAGTTTATACTTTCCATAATTTCCTTCAGTTTTGTATGCACTAAACCTTCTCTATGGTGAGGCAGAATGTTAGAGGTGTCCACCATGAACCTCAACCTCTCCCCCAACCATGGCGTTTTCCCACATCATCTGTGCTTGGTTTGTTGCTAACTGCCACATCATTAGCCCAAGGAATTAATTCTTTTTATTTCAAGGAAGAGGAGAAGGGCAGTTGTTATCAAAATTTTAATGATTACTGGTTAAGAAAACAGAATATGACAAAAGGCTAGTGTGAAATTTTATTTCACTGACTACATCTGCATTCAATCAATATATGTCTGTACATATGTATATATACACTATGCACAATGATTGATATATATTTGATACATACGATTTTTATTATGCAAACTTCCTGTTATTACAGGATCCTGACAAGAATCTGCATCCTCCCATCAACCCCTTTCCACAGCCCGCAGACTGACACCCATAGATACCCACTACTTAATTAACTTATCTAATACTATCACATGTCAGCATTTAATGTTTTTAAATTTTACTTTAGCATATTGCTTTTCATGAAATCTCCAAAGCATTTGTAGTTAGAGGCAAAGAAAACTCCTCCTGGTCCTAGGTATGTCATCATTTTAGAGGGATAGACTCTAATCAAGTGTCTTTGACATGAATCTGACTTTTCTGCTCTATAGAAAGCCTCATAAATCCTCACACCGGGAGTCAGCTCTGAGCCATCCCTCGTGAATGCTAATTGCACCCAACATTGATGGTGAGTGGGGATGACACTGGCTTCCCTACCTGCAACTTTGTTCCATAATCCCTGGTTCACTAGTTGGAATTTTGATGGGGCGTTTTACAGCACAGCCTTTGCAACCCTCGTGAAACATTATAATCACATAAAACGTTATGCTGTAGGATTGATCACAGGTAATGCGGAACCTACCCGTGGCATCTGTGCCTTAATCACCTCTTTTCACTGCCTCACTGCCTATTTAGGAGTCCTTAGAAGGCTTCCCTCCACTTGAACAGGGGTGTGGACGCTAAGCAGCCACACCCGGCATAGACGCCCTCATTTCCAATTCCAGTTCAACAACTCACCAAAGGTGGTGTCAGTGACCTCTCATTTAGTCAACAGGAAAAGGAACATTGCTTCGGTTGCATTTCTCTATTTGCATACAGGCCCCTCTGGAAGGCCTGTTGCAGGTGCTCAAATCAACTTCCCCACACACCAATGACAACTTGCGCCAAAGGCCCAAGTTCACAGCGACCACTTCACTCACTCTACCAAGAAGGAAAATATCCCTGGTTCCTGACCTTGGGGAGATATTAGAGATGTGTCTGGGTCAAAAATTGGAATTGGTGACCTAACTCTTGTCCCTACCTAGCTCTGTAGTATCTATAGGTGAAATAAATTCCCTCGTGCAGACAGAGCCTAGACATTCCTCTGCCTGAGGTCAACCACCAGCTGGTTTCACCCAACATCTGGAGTGATGTGTGCCAGAGCAGTGCGGATGAGCACAAGCCAGCCAGTGGGTGCAGCGGTGGAGAAGGGGGTCTGCGTTGAGGTAGCATCAACTTCTGCAGAAGATATCAAATGAGCCCACTCAAAGAATGGGTTGACATGGCAGAGGATGGGAAGTAGCTCTGCTGGCCTCTGCCAAGACCCCAGCAGGGCTGGCCTTAGGCGATCTCTGTTGGTGTTCTTGAAGTTTAGGCAGCAAAACAGCAATGTACCCAGCACAGATGAGAGCCAAGAACACACCCAGGGTCTAATGATGCTCCACTGATGGAAATTATATCCCTGTTGTAACCAGCATGCTCTTGATTCAGAGTAACCCATTTATGTGGGTGCTTTTGATTTTGACAAACGCATAAACAGGCAAAAGTCGACCAACCAGGGCAAGAGGAGAAAGAATGCCTCTCTCCCTACTCATCAAGGGTAGACATGCTACTGTTCTTCCAGGCCCTTAAATGTTCAAACACTACCTGGCATGGCACAGTGCCCTTGGCCACCAAATCTGCTGCACATCCCAACCACCTGGGAGCTTTACAATATCCCAACGCCCAGCTCTGGCCCCAAATCAATCATGTCTGCAGAGCGGGGGACGGAAGCAAGGCATCCATTTTGTTTTGTTTGTGATTCTAGGGATTGAACCCAGGGGCCTCTACCACTGAGCTACATCCCCACTCTTTTTAATTTTTTTTTTTATTTTGAGACAGGGCATCTCTAAGTTGCCCAAGTTGGCCTCTTAACTTGCAATCCTCCAGCCTCAGCCTACCACATAGCTGGTTTTAAAGCTGTGCGCCATCGTACCCAGCTCAGGCATCAGTTTTAATTGCATTTTTAGATTTTTAGATTTTTATTTATATTTTTTAAGATTCATAAGGGGTTCCAATGTACAGTAGTATTGAGAAATCTTTGGGAAAATGGTTATGAGCACCATCCTTGGGGTCAGACTTGAGTTTGAATCTTGGCTCCACAATTTACCAGCTGTGTGATCTTGGGCAAGCTACTTAAGCTCTCTGTACTTCAAATTTCTCATTTGCAAAATATGGCACTTAACTCACCTTCTCTAGTTCCCACTTTGTCTTATTATCCCTTTTAGTCTCATATTTTGGGGGTTTTTTAAATTATTATTTTTTGAGTATGTGGTACTGGGGATTGAACCCAGGAACATTCTGCCTCCAAACTACAATCCCAGCCCTTTATAATTTTTTTTAACTTTTGAAACAGGGTCTCACTGATTTACCTAGGGTCTCACTAAATTCCTGAGGCTGGCCTCAAACCAGCGATTCTTCTGTTTCAGTCTCTGAAGTACTGGAATTACAGGTGCACACCACCATGCTTGGCTAGTCTCATATTTTTAGATGTGCATTTATTGCAATCATTGATTTTGGTGGATCTGCCCTCTCTCTAGAACAGTGCCTGATAGATGAGAGGGTAAAGGAATGTGGAATGTGGGGTGGACTTAATTCCTTAATATACACAGAGGGGGAATTAAGGGAAAGAGGCCCAGGTTTTTGGACAGACAACCTTCCCCAGGCCACTAAAGTTCATATGCAGATTAGAGCCTTGGGGTTTGTTGTGGGTGGGACCTGGTGGCTGGAACCAGGTGCCTGTGTTAGCATCCTCAATTAAACCTTATGCAAGAAGAGCCTTGCTCATAAACAAAAGAGGCAGCCTCTCCCTGAAAATCTGGACCTGCTGGGATTCCACACCAGATAATTGCCTTATTTGAATTCTCTCATTTCATTTCAGCAAAGAGTTCATATCTGTGTTATTTAATTTAAAGCTCAATTATCTATTCTCATTTCTAAAAATTGCCACCCCTCCCCAAATCGGGGCCCCACGTTCTCACTTCATGTGTGGATAACAAGAAATTATCTTCATGAGTTTTAAAGTGCAGGGAATATGTGCAGACTGTACCAAAGGTGGTGAAGGGACTCAGGTCCTCTATGGAGAACATGGTGGAGATCAGCCCTATGATCCATAGGTGCCGGGGCAGTGTCTGTGCATCTCAGTAGGATTTGAATTTCCGTTTATGTTCATCACCCTTAAATCATCATATAGGTGCGTTCCATTTCATAAAGGATGATAGATCCTAACCCGGAATGCTAAGTCACCCCGAGTGTGACTTGAATTACCAAGTCGCCAGCCTTTGCAGAGGATCCACTGTGGATTCCTGCAGACACGAGCTCCTGTTCATGCGCAATACAGATCAGAGCTGCAAGGTGGCAGACAGTGAAGTTGGGATCGGAGAACTTAACGCCACTGTCAACTGAAGAGGACAAAGACCCTCCATGTATATGTCTGTGAGATTTCACTGAAACCACCGAACTATTATTTTACAATAATGTTTCAGAGGCGAGTATGGGAGTCACCATAATAAAAGGCAACATGGCCCACACAGACCAGTCCCTTCTCAAGGGCTGTGACTGACTGACTTGAATACATTCATCAGAAGAAACTTAACACAGGGTCCCCAGACCTCAGTACAGGCTCTTCTGACCCTACCCTCCTGGACCTCCCCAACCTGGGGTGCCTGACATTTTGCTATTTCTTTACCTATGACTCAAGAATGCAAAGCAAGCCGGGCGTGGTGGCGAACGCTTGTAATCCCAGTACTTGGGAGGCGGAGACCGGAGGATCCGGGTTCACGGCCAGCCTCGCTCTCTCTCTCTCTCCCTGTCTCTCTCGCTCTCTCTCGCTCCCTCTCTGTCTCTGTCTCTCTCTCTGTCTCTCTCTCTCTCTCTCTCTCTCCCTACTTAGTGAGGCCCTCTGCAACTTCGTGAGACCCGGTTTCAAAATAAAGGAAAGGATAAAAAATAGGGACGGGGGTGGAGCTCGGAGGTAGAACACCCCTGGGTTCCATCCCCGGCACTGCAAAAAAAAAAAAAAAAAAAAAAAAGAATGCAAAGCATCCCAGACTGCAGGCAATAAAGCAGTTTCCAGAAGCTCAGAGGTTGGCTCCACATAAAGAAAGCGCCTCATGAGCAGTGGTCAGGGGGCTGCACACCCAAGCTTGTTCTGAGTAGATAGTACAATGGCTGGCACTCGTGAGAGTAGTACGTTTGGATTGTCCTGTAAACCAGCATCTTGCAATGGAAGATTGCCTAGCACAGACCTATTTTATTTTATTTATTATTTTGTTTTATTTTATTTTATTTTATTTTATTTTATTTTATTTTATTTTATTTTGAGACAGGGTCTTGCTAGGTTGCTGAGAGTCTCACTAAGTTACTGAGGCTGTCCTTGAACCTGTGATCCTCCTGTCTCAGCCTCCCAAATACTGGGATTACCTCTTGATTGGTGCCTCTCAAACATTATTAGGCACACAAACCCCTGGGGATGTTCTAAGATGCAGACTGACTCAGTAGGTCAGAGACAGTGCAGAGACTTTGTGTTTCTCACAGGATCCAGCAGTCTCAATGCCCTGGTCAGAACCTTACTTGAACAGCAAATATCTAGAGCTTCTATAGTTTCCCTCCCTGAACCCATCACAGTCTAGTCATTGAAAATGACTTGTTGGACCACAAAGGTTCAAATGAGAGGCTTGGTGGGTTTCCATTCTCAAGTATATTTGCTTTGACAAAGGAGAACTGGTGTCCTATAGAATTGTGGAGCTGGAAGGAGGTGCTGGAGGGTTTGAGTTGGGCTCATAGGACATCCTTCTCAAATCATCTGAAATCCTGACCACTGTCCATATCTTGAGGCCCCACATGGTAGTAAACCATGCCTAAGGCATGAAGCCGGGTCCTGAGATCCACATCAGCATAGCAGAAACAAACACAGAGGAGGTAGGAGCCCCGGGGTTATGGGACACAGGTCCGTCTCCCTCCACATGATAAGTATTTGGATCTGTGCTGTTGTTTGTCTCTGTGTCGGGATGACAGAGCAGGAAGATGCACACAGTCACCTCTTCGCTAGGCTCAGCTGACCATTCTGGTTTAAGACCAGTTTCCTGTGGGGACACCGCCTGCCGAAAAGGCAAAGGTGATGGGAAGCGGTTAAAACCAACTCATTGCTTTATCATCACAGCAGCTGATGGGGAGAGTGCAGGGAGCCTTCCTCCTTCCTGCAACTACTCTTTCTCCCTTGTTCTTCTTAAGGCTCACTTTATTTATAGCTAGGAAAAAATAATTACCTACAGCTGTGTCTCTCGATTGCCGAGCACTTAAGGCAGCACTTCCACACACCAGGTTGCTCCTCACGGCTCATCGCGCTGGAAGAAGCTGCGGCGCCTTTCTCCTCAGCCCCGCGACCTCCGAGCGTTCTCTACTCTTGACAGGACTTGGGTTATCAGCCAGTGACCTGCCATGCAGGCCCTCTGTGATTTGTCTGAGACCTCTGGATTCCTTCCTTCCTTCCTTGTTCTGGGGGTTGAACCCAGGGGCAGTCTACCTCCAAGCTATACCCCCAGCCCTTTTTATATTTTATTTTGAAACAGGATCTCACTAAATTGCTGAGGGTCTTGCTAAGTTGCTAGGGCTGGCCTTAAACCTGTGCTCTTATCTCAGCTGCCTTTGAACTGGGATTACAGGCATGCACCACCACGCCCAGCTTGGATTAATTTCTTCATTCTGTTCCTCCATCAGCTGAATGGGTTTAAAAGACAAAATAGTTTCCCTCTGGAGGAATTAGTTGAGCAGAGTGTTCAGCCACTAGAGCTCCAAGACTGAATGGGAATCCCAGTGTGCAAGTTTCTTCATCTCTACTGCATGGATAATAATGCTACCAACCCCATTGGAAGAACTAAATGTGTGCATGCAAACAATTTACTCTAATGTTTAAGCAAAGGAGGTATTCAGCAACTAAGATCAATTATTAGATAGTTATTGATGAGGGAGGGATAAACCAAAGGCACAGAATTAAAGGGGGAAGAGTCTCTGGAGGTCTCATAGGCCAGTGCATTGCAAAGGTCAGGGAGCATGAGAATCACTGGAGAGCCCCATTGCTGGGGCCTGCCCAAGACGATTGGATTCAGCAGGTCAGGGGAGGAGTTGTTAGGTAGCTAGCTAGAAATAAACAGGAGAGATATGGGGATTGGTCAGAGATCTCCAGCCTATCACATTGCAGCTTTAGATTTCCCACATGATGCAGTCAGTACACAGTCCCACTAAGCCGTGCTACGAAACCCAAAAGTAATCGTCCCAAATTACTATGCAGGAGGAGGGGTGGGATTTCTGGACAGTATAAAATCTCACCATGTGGCATTGGAGCCCTCTCTCCCTCTTTTACTCCGCTCCTGGCTCCTGGACTAGCCAGCTCCATGATCCTCCTGTTAAACCTACCCAATAAAGCCTTTCATGTGTACCCTATCTGCGCCTCCCGAATGAAATCTTTCTTTTGGGGAGACAAGAACCAAGGGAAACTCACAGCCCTGTAACAGAATCATGAATGTGTATCTCTCACAAGTTCCCCAGGAGATGCTCTTAGTGCAAAGTAGCTAAGTCAACTCCTTTCCTAAGAATCCCTCTTGTTCCTGTAAGATCACTTGGAAGCTCTATGAGGCAGCTTAGAGGATGAGGAAGGAAGGACATGGCTCCTTTATCCTCCCGATAACTTATAAGATTAATTCTAGGTCCTGGGTTTTGTTGGTTGGTTGTTTTTTTAAGATGATGAAACTGAACCTAAAGATAACCTAGGTGCCTCCAACACTATCACACAGCAAGAAATGGGAAAGCCAGGATTTGAACCCAGTCTCTGAGGCCTGAGCTCTGGTACCAATGATGTTCAGATATCCCAGATATCTGGGAATCCTTACTTTACACCACATTTCATTGTTGGCAACTATGAAAAGTTAGAATATATATTTGTTTTTAAGCTCAGCTTCAGTCGGCCTCCAGGGGTTCACTAGCACTATTAAAGGCTTCTGGAACTTCCTTACCACTGAAAAGGACTTAATGTAATTCTATTAGAGAGAAGATCATTTACTTTATCTCAAGATGGTATAATGGTTAAGTGTAGAGTCCCCAATATAGAGTTTCTGAGTTCAAATCCTGACTCTCACTTCTTAGCTGTGTGATCTGAGGGAAGTTTCTAAGTTCCCTGTGCTTCCATTTTCTTAAACCTATAACACAAGAGTGGTATCAGTACCTTCATCAGAGTGTTGAGAGGAGAAAACAGGTTAATGCATACACAGAGTGGCACAGCAATTTTTAAGTCTTAACACTTAAGTCAGACATTTCCCCCTTCCTTATGATATCAACAGGGCACAGTCTGTTTGTTTTTTAAGATGATGAAACTGAGCCTAAAGATAACTTAGGTGCCTCCAATACTATCATAAGAGAACAAGCAGTATCTTTTTTAAAGTTTTTGCTGATGATTAGGGGTGATAGATTAACTATATATATATATATATATATCAAAGGCAACTCTGCATTTCATCAGCAAGAGGCCTGGGTTAAACCACTGAGGTGCTACAGAGTAACTCTGTTTTCCTGCAAAGGCAATTTCTGCTTCTTTTATTTTAAGATAGAGACAAGTTGTTGAAGATGCTAAGTGAATCTGCCTGTACATGTCCCAGCTAGGAGCCTCTGAGAGCTCCAGGAGAGCCCCAAAGAGGGGAAGATAAAAATTACCTAATCATCAAACAGCTTATCAAAAATAATTTTTTAAAGAAATAAATGGTGAGACCAAGGAACACAAGTATTATGTATATCTCCTGCCTTAGATCGATTGAAAAGAGAAGAAAAACCTCAATTACCCTCCTCTCCCCTCTCCTGTCACCTTGACCTTGGCAAGGTGACATTTCAGCCCTTCATATCAAAGAATAGAGTGTTTCCTCAGCCTTTACATCACGTGACATATTTTGGCCAATAGGATGCAGCAGAAGTAATGCAGTCCCAGTACCAGGTAGAGCCCAAGAGGCCTTGCACTCTCCTGGGAACTTTGCAATTACCTCATGAATAAGCCCGGCCTACACATGGCCAAGTCACTTCCAAGGTCCCACACGAGTCAGCGAGTCCATTCAAGAGCAGCCAGCTCTGCCCATTTTATCATATGACAACAGACTCATGAGGCAACCCAGGCAAGGTCAGCCAGGTCTGGCCCAGAACAGCAGAACAATCCAGCTGATCCACAGACTCATAAGAAATAATGAAGGTCTATTGTTTTATTCCTCTGAGTTTGGGGGTGATTTGTTTCAATGCATAACTAACTAATATAACCCCCTTAAAAGTTGGTAAGCATAAACAACAACAACATAGAGAACATATTAATAGCAGTAACTTCATATACAGCCTGAACTATTGAAAGCTGTTGATCTTCAGCTATTTTTAACTCATATGGACCAACCTAATTTTCAGATGTCAGGCACCACATTTTATAGAGTTATCTCATTTAATCCTTACAACAACTCTGACAGATACTACTACCCCCATTTTACAAATGAGCAAGTAAATGGTGACTAAATAGCCATTGAAGGAATGAATAAAAGAAAGGGAGAGATGGTTGATAAAAGAATAAAAGAAAGGGAGAGATGGTCAGTATCTGGTGGGATAAGAATTAGAGCTAAGATTAATTTAATTCCTCTGCCACTGTACTTTCTATGACAAGAAAAAGGTGCTACTGACAAGGACTAACAGTAACCAAACGCTGTGCACACCTCATCCAGGTTAATCATCACGTACACTCCTGTGGGATTGATGCAATTTATGCATGGGGAAGCCAAAGCCCTCCAAAGCTCAGTTATCTTACCAAGGCGATGCAGAAAGTGTAGAAAGTCAGTAGTCAGTCCAGAATTCGAACCCAGACAGGACTGCAAGAACCCAGACAGGGCTACAGGAACTGTAGCATCTTTTATGGAAGTGAGGAAGAAGGAATAGAAGAAGAAAATAGATTTTCCTCCTAAGCAGAACCCCAGTATACTTTTTGCATCTTTTAACCTCAATTTACATCTCTTCACCCATTACCCCAAATTCATGGAATGGAAGAAGAAAATTGATTTTTAATAAGCACAACCCCAGTGTATGTTTTGCATCTTTTAACCTAAATTTACTTCTCTTAACCTATTACTCCAGATTCACTATACTAAATGTTCCTGATTTTATAAAGCCTCTTTCTTTCCAGCAGAACACACATAGCTTTTTCTCATCCATTTCCACATCATTATATGTCACCTGTTGGGAAGCCAGGTCAACCTCCTCACAGAGATACGGCAGGTGACCTTCTGTAGGGTCACTGGAGAAACTCTATAATTTTCTACAGAAGCTGGCCACTGTGGCTTAGGGTTTCCACTATTGGCATCACACTTCTGAATTAAGGCATCATCTCCAGAAAGCTTAGTATTCATTGATTTAAATTATGCAAACATAAATCAGGAGACAGAAACTCAGGGGCCGTCAGAGACCAGATATGTTAAGGAAATGATGGAAGTGGTTGGTGTGGGGCAAGACGGGGTGGGAGAGACTGGCAAACGGGGGAGCACGTGCTCCCTGTACATGGGGAACATGGGGTACTCACTACAAGAAAGTTGTTGCCATTGACAGTGACAGATGGTTTTGTTTTATAAGAGAGGAAAAAACGCCTAGATATTTGTGGGTAATTTTCCTTTAAAATATTATAAGGTTCAGTGGTCTGAAATTAGCCCACAGGAGGCCAGTCTGCAGCCGGTGCTTACTTCAATACATCATTTCCTTAGAGCAGAGCTACTCCAGTAAAGTCCCTATCCCCTCCAGGGAGCTGGTTAGAAATGTAGGATCTGGCCGGGCTTTGTGGCGCATGCCTATAATCTCAGTCCTTGAGAGGCTGAGACAGGCAGATCGCAGGTTCAAAGCCAGCCTTGGCAACTTAGTGAGGCTCTCAGCAACTTTGTGAGACCCCGTTTCCAAATAAAAAATAAAATAGGGATGGGGGTATAGCTCAAAGGTAAAATGCCCCTGGGTTTCATCCCCAGCACCACAAAAAAGAGAGAAAGGAAGGGAAGGAAGGGAAGGAAGGGAAGGAAGGGAAGGAAGGAAGGAAGGAAGGATGGATGGATGGATTTTGGGAGTGTGGCCCAGGTGCCTGGGTTTAACCAGCCCTTCAGGTGATTCTCACACACACAAAGATAGGCATGGCCCAGAAGCAACAAGGACCAGATATGCAAGGTACCCAGGGGTCTGGAACAAGGTCTGGGACTGATGGAGAGGAAGGCCTCCAGCCCTCAGGGACAGGAAGAAGAAAAGGAAGGGTGTGGACATGACTCATGAAGGCTTCTGGGAGCCACGGACCCAGCACTGTCACCTGAGGAGCCCTAAGCAGCCCTAAGCAGCCTCGTGTCGTTCCTCCTCCAAAGCCAAGACGCCATACTCACGAGCCTGGCACCTCCTCCCTCCCAACCCCGAGAAAGTGACACTGTGTTCCCATGTTTGCAGAGTGTTTCCTGCACTAAATCTGCTCAGAAGCATATCGCCAAAGTTGTCACTATTCTCAACTAATTAGTCAAAGGCCTCCATCTACCTAGTGGCTCACCACACTTTTGATATTTTGATATTAATTTTTATGCAAATATGGTGATTTGGGGGAGGAAGGATGTCAAGCAGAGTGACAGGTACCTCACCAAAGCCAGCAGAGGCGGCGTCTTTAGGATTCAACCTCTAGAAAGATCATGTTGAACCAGGCTCTTGTAGTTGGGCTCCTCTGAAGCTTAAAAATAACTTCAATTAAAGTCACGGGAGATGTCTGATTGATATATATATATATATGTATCACTGCTCACAGAGTCAGTCATTCAAAGCACAGTTCAATTAATTTCTCCTTCTTCTTTCATTCCCCCTCATTTTTTGCTTAGCCATGCAATCTTATTTCATTCTTTCTTTATATTATTTGCAGCCTTCTTTTTAAAGAAGCTGAGTTATCTTTCAAGAACAAATTCCATTGTAGCAGTGACCTCAAGGACGATAAGACAGTAGATTAAACTTAGCAGTAGCTTGAAATGCTGAAGATGATTTGAAAGAAGGGGTCAAGTGTCTAATATTAATTCAGTAATAACTGGAGAGACATTATTCTTATTGCCTTCCTCCAGGCAGAACTATCTGGTGTCTCGTGAAGTTCTCTGGCACAGCAAGGGAGAATGAAATTTAAGTTAGATGGAAACCAGTTCTTACTGTGGTACTGACCCCACATTCAGATTCAACCCAGTGGTGTTTGTTGGACTAGAAATTAGATCAGGCATCGGATAATTCCTTTCCCTCTGTATCAGATAACTATTGCTGCATACAAAGCATGCCCATAGTTAATGGCTTGAATCCACAACCACTTCTTTAGCTACCAGTGGACCTATTCTGTGGCTCTGCTGATGTGGCTAGGCTCAATTATGTGACTGGCTAGTGTCTCATTAGTCTAGGATGGCCTTCATTTTTGTGGACCACAACTTTTGGTGAACCTTGTCAAGATCATGTGAAAGAAATAGTTGGTGCCCTGCCCAGACTCTGTAGTATCCCTTCTGCTAGTCCCTTGTGCCTGTCCTCCAGTTTACCAGTGCTTTGCTGCTACAGGGTGGCCCCTGCAAACAATCCAGGGACTTCCTCATCAGTATGGAAAGGTGGAAATTGCTGAGAGTGATATCAACCTGGGTGATCTCTAGCCACGAGTATAAAAACCCAGTTCCTTTACTTCAGTGGAAATACATTCTGATGGATGATAAATGCCCCAGAAACCCACACAGGATCAGGCTGAGGCTGGGAATTTGCCCCAAACTGCACTTTGTCTCAGCCTCTTCTCCTCCCAGTCTTCCCCACTCCCTGCTGGGAGCTTGTCCCTAATAGATCATTTACTCAGAGACCTGCATCTCAGGGTGGGCTTCCAGAGACCCCACCCTAAGAAAGACCATCTAAGCCAGATAGATGTCCTCAAGCAGCACTGAGCAGTCCTGTTCCTCCGTGACATATGTATACTTTGTTTATAAAAGTTCAAATAGAGAAGAGAATCCTAGCCAAAAAGGATCTCACACACACACACACACACACACACACACACACACACACACACACCCTCATCTAGCCCAGCCCATATTTGTAAATGAAAAGACGAACATACAAAGAAGTGAAGCAACTAGTTTGAGCTCACACAGCCCAAGAGGACAGAACAAAGTCAGGGCCCATGTTACTCGACTCTCATGCAATTTTTTTGTTTGTTTGTTTGTTTGCGGTACCTGGGATTGAACGCAGGGGGTTCTACCTCCGTGCTACGCCCCCAGCCCTATTTTTATACTTTATTTTGAGACTGGGTCTCACGAAGTTGTTGCAGAGGGCCTCACTAAGTAGAGAGAGAGAGAGAGAGAGAGAGAGAGAGCGCGAGCGCTAGCGTGCGCGTGCACGAGCTGAGGCTGGCCGCGAACCCGGATCCTCCGTTCTCCGCCTCCCAAAGTACTGGGATTACAAGCGTGCACCACCACGCCCGGCTCTCATGCAATTTTGTCACAAAAATGGGGATGCCTACTGTGCTGGCCTGAGAGGTCACACCTGGAGAGGGGAGCCTGCGGTCCAGAGGAAAGAACCGCCCAAAGCCTGAGAAACTCGCCTTTAGCTCTGTCTCTGGCTCTTACTGAGCCTCTGCTTTCTCTCCCTCTCCCTCTCCCTCTCCCTCTCCCTCTCCCTCTCCTCTCCTCTCCACTCCTCCTCCCCCTCCTCCTTCCCCTTTCCCCTCCCCCTGGCACCACACCTTCATCATCATCTTCATGATAAGCACTAGCATCTCCATGGCGGGCGTCTTTCCTCTGCATCTTTTCCCTGGTATTAATTTCTGTTTATTGTCTCAAGTAAAGACTTGTGAGCCAGCGATTTGGCAAAACACACAAATTTGGACTGACAGTCGTGAGAGCTGCCTTAAGGCATCTCCATCAGCAGAAATGCCACCGCCCAGATTCATGGCCCGAGAAGCAGCGGAGCGGCGGGAGCACCAGCTCTTCTCCACCAGAGGGGTTCTATCGCCTTGCAGTTCACAGATCTGCAGGGCTTGATTTATCCAACAGGCGATCAATGTGAAAATACTGTCAAGCTTCTGGGACTAGGAAGATATTTAGATCACCCCACTCACGTACATCATATTTATGAAAGAAAAAGGAAGTGGGTAGATTATAAATTAGAAAAACCTAGAAGAAAACCTCTATCCTTTCCAAATTTCATCTTTTATGAACCTCCTTCCAAAAGGCTGAGTTCAACTGTAAATACCTCACATTTGTTGATCATAATTTCTAGCTTCCAAACAGCCCTTTGCAAAAGACGCATCTTCTGGGAATTCTGCAAGGGCTCCTCCGGGTCTGTCCAGCCCCACATTTCCGCCCCTCCTGGCCCCTGCCTAGGGACAGCCACAGAATTCACCACTTAGTCCAGTCAAGAGCTGGAGGAAGTCAGAGAAATGAATGCATTTCTCTGTAGTTAGAGAAACTGAGGCTCACAAGAGGAAGTCTTATACAGAGAACCCAGGAAGTAATCTCAGGGCCAGCACTGGTCTGAGAGCCGAGAACCCCAACTCAAAGCCCCAGAGGCTCTACAAGTTCCCCTTGTTACTTCCTGCCAGTCATTTTCCCTTTTGAGACTCAGAATTGCTGACTGCAGAAATGGCTACCATTGCCCATGCCTCCCTACCTGCACTCTTTGCATGGGCCTCCGGGGCCTCTCTGCTAAGAGGTGGAGTCCATTTCCTGGCAGGGCTCTCTGGGCTGGCCTTGTGACTTGCTTTGGCCAATAGAACGCAGCAGTAGTGACGATGTGCCAGTCCTGAGACTTGGCCTCACAGGTCTGGCACACAAACCCTGTCTGGCCATCCTGTAGAGAGCTCAGGCCAGCCTTTTAGAGGTGGGAACCACATGCAGTGCCCGTGAGCCATGCGGCTGGGGCCAACCCACACCAGGCAGCTCTTGGCTGAGCAGAAGCTGCCCACAAATGCACACACTTAGCCTAGGGAGACAATCAAAGCTGTCCAGTTACACTCTCCTGACCCTGTTACCCTCAGTATCGTGAACTCAATAAATGGTTGCTGTTTCAAGCCAGTGTCTTGGGGTGATTTGTTATGCAGCCACATTTAACTGACCCATTTGGTTTCTTCATCTCTATAATAAAATGGTAGAATCTGTCTCCTTTCTTTCTGTCTTTCTTTCTTTTTTTGTACTGGGGATTGAACCCAAGGGCATTCTATCTCTCCAAGCTACACTTCCAGCTCTATTTTATTTTTCATTTTTTATTTATTTTTATTTATTTATTTATTTTTGTGGTACTGGGGATTGAACCCAGGGGCATTCTACCTCTGAGCTCCACCTCTAGCCCTATTTTTTATCCTTTATTTTGAAACAGGGTCTCACGAAGTTGCAGAGGGCCTCACTAAGTAGCTGAGGCTGGCCGCGAACCCGGATTCTCCAGTCTCAGCCTCCCAAGTACTGGGATTACAAGCATGTGCCACCATGCCCGGCTTTATTTTTTATTTTGAAACAGGATTTCACTTAGTTGCTGAGTGTCTCTCTAAGTTGCTGAGACTGATCTCAAACCTGCAATCCTCCTGTCTCAGTCTCCCAAGTACTGGGATTACAGGCTTGCATCATGGTGCTCAGCCTAAGTAACTTATTTTTAAAGGATCATTTGAAATACCAAGTCCACTAAAAGTTAAGATTTAGAGCTGAGCTGTGCTGGGTAGTCACTGGACACGTGTGACCACTGAAATGTCAGCTTAACTATTGAAATGATATAGAGGAAGAGTTCCATTCCTTAGTCACTCTAGCCACATTCCAAGTGTTTAATTGCTCCACGTGGCTACCAACCACTGCACAGCACGGCACAGGCACAGAACACTTCTGTCATCAAAGGGGGCACTGGATGGTGGTGTCCTGGAGCCACCGTGAGAATCAGCATGGGGCTGCGACGAGGAGGCTGGACCCCTGGGCTCACCGCCCCCCTGCTGCCTCATCCTTTAAAAATTTAAAATCCATATTCTAGGTCTTCTGCTTTACCTAAAATACCTAAATCACCCAGGAGTCTTTGGATTGACAGCAAACAAGTTCCGTATTTCAGTAGGAAAGAGGAAGTGAGGCTCTTAACAAGGTAGGAAGTCTTCAGGCTGGTGCCAAGCCCTCCCTCCCGTCCTCCTTCAGGGGATCGCCCTAGTTTTTATTTTAAGCAGGTTTTTTTTTCCATGTTGATAAGGTTGATAGCTAACTTTATCTGCATTCAACCCTTAAAGAGGATTGGCAGATTGATTTTTTTTTAACGCCTGTGTATAAGTAGGAGGTTTCCTCCCAATTCTCTTTTCACTTTTTTTTTTCTTCCCTTCTCCCTCTCCAATGCCCAGGGCTTCCTCTGACTTCAAAGAACTAGGAAAGACTCCGAGGAAAATGGATATCTGACCTAATTAAGCACAGAGATTGAGATTTTCTCTCTTAGCTGATGAAACATTCCTTTTTTTCCCACAAGCCTTATTCTGTTATTTTTTTAAACAAGAGAACTCCTTTATGTTTTTTAAGGATTCAATGGATCTTTTTTCTTAATTCCACCCAGTCCCCATTCTCTCTCCATACGTGTTAGTGAGACAGGTAGTGATACCTTTGTGTATGGACATGAGATTACACCAACATCATTCTCAGTGCTACATGTGGGGGGGAGAGGGGGACACCAAGAGCTGTGTGCATGTATGTTAACACCAAACTGATACTCACTGTGATGTGAGACTACAATGCACCAATAAAAACATGTTAAAAAAAACATTATTTGGACTGTTCCCTTCTCAAGCCTGTTTTCCCCTCCCCACCCCCTCACCAGAACCCCTTCTCTCACTATTCCAGTGGTCTCTCTCCTCATTTGACTCAAGTTCCTTTTGTTTCCTATTTTCTCTCTAGCTTCCACATATGAGAGAAAACATACCACCATTGCCCTGAGACTGGCCTATCTCACTTAGCATAATATTCTGTAGTTCTATCTATTTTCCTGCAAATGATATAATTTCGTTCTTTTTTATGGCTGAGTAAAATTCCATTTTGTGGATATAACACCTTTTCTTTATCCATTCATCTGTTGATGAACACCTAGGTTGGTTTCATAATTTGGTTATTGTGAATTATGCTACAATAAAAATGGACATGCATGTGACACTACAATATTGTAACTTTAATTCTTTTGGAAAGATACTGAGGAGTGGCAGAACTTTTGAGGACCCTCCATTCTGATCTCCACAGCGGTTCTACCAATTTATAACCCCACCAACAGTGTTTAAGAGTTCCTATTTCCCCACATCCTCTCCAGCATTTATTATTGGTTGTGTTCTTGATGGTTGCCATTCAAACTGCAGTTAGATGGAATCTCAGTGTAGTTTTGATTTGCATCTCCCTGATTGCTAATGATGTTGAACAGTTTTTTTCATGTATTTGTTGACCATTTGTATTTCTTCTTTTGAAAAGTGTCTATTCAGTTCAATTGCCCATTTTTTATTTAGGTTATTTCATAAGCCTTATTCTGATTTCCTGGATATGGGAGACCTGGAGAAATATCCTCCTGGGGTTCCATGAAAAATTATTGTCCCTGTTGGGAGCCTGGAGCAAGTGGGCAGGAGGATCCCGTGGAATATCAAAGGCAGGAGGGAGCCAGTAAGAGCAGTGACTGGGGACCTGTAGCATCCAGGTCTGAGTCCCAGCCTGGCTACCTCCTAACCATGATGACCCTTACTCTAATGACCTAACTTCCTGTGCCTCAGGCTTCACAAATATAAAGTGGCAACTGTTCTCACCTGCTAAGGATTTGTTGACTTAATATAGGGAAGCCCTGAAAGCAGTCCCTATCATGAAATTAGAACTCAGGGTAGTTCATAGTGGACATGTCAGTACCTGTCCTGGTCCTTGGGGACCCAAGGGACAGGTTCTGGGTGTCCATTCTTGGCTACTGTGTGTTTTGTTGCCAGCATGGCTAGGACTTGCTATACATAGGTATAGACACCCCAGGCCAAGGAACTAAGCTTGATCCTCCCCAATCCTCTTCCAAGCAGCCATCATGAGCCCTTGTCTACACACCCTGCTAGCATGGTGGTCTGCCTTTAGAAGGATAAGCCCTAGGAAAACACCCCTATAAACACCGAAGAGCAATGGTTCTCAGCCTTAAGCCTACTTGGGAATATCTTGGAGGGTTTGTTAAACACATGTTCCGAGGCCTTCCCCTAGAGATTCTGATTCCAGTGTGTCTATGGTGGAGCTCATGACTTGGGACAACTAACAAACACGTATGTGAGACTGCCCCTCCTGATGTACAGAGCCAAGTGGAGCAGCCCTGTCCTGGAAGACCCTAGGCTCCAAGTGGAGGGGCACAGCTGGAGGGAGGCCAGAGAGAGGCTGTCTGTGAAGGGCCTGGCTGCCTAGCTCTTGATGGTGATGTTCTCAGTCATGCACGAACATCCACAGTCATCCCAGGAATGCATGAAAGGCAGGGTGTGCAAGATGGCCAAAGCATAGTGGATTAGCTTCCTGTTGCTGCTGTAACAAATGACCACAAACAGCAGCTTAGGGCAACAGAAGTTTATTATAATACAGTTCTAGACATCCAAAGTCTGAAGTGGGTCTAAAATCAAAGACTGTATTCCTTCTGGAGGCTCTGGGGAGGAACCCATCCTTGCCTTTTCCAGTTATTAGAGGCTGCCTGTATTCTTTGGCTCCTGGTTGCACCATTCCTAATCACATGACAGGTGGATAGTATATGTCATGTTATGCTATTGTCATAGGTCCAGACAGAACAAGAACACTATTTTTTTAACATAGGAAGTAGCTCTATTTCTGCATATATTTCCTAGATCTCTATAGTTATTTCTATATATGAAGTGTCTTATGTCTATATAAGAGATATTTGCAGGCTGGAAATGTCTCTTATATGGCTGCCACAATACATTAAAAATCAGAAAAAGAAATTATTTTCAACATCATATTTCCAGCTGGTTTTGTGATATTAGGTGATCTCACTGGAAGGGGAACATGTGGGGGCCTTTTGGGATGCTGAGGACATTCTGATTCCTGATCTGGGTACGGGTTGCAATGAGGGCATTTAGTTTTCAAAAGTTTGTTGAGCTGTACATTTGAGATTTCTACTCTGTCCTCTAGGTATGCTATACTTTAAAAAAGTAATAAAATGAAAATGCAAAATAGGACTTTTGTTTAGTCTGGACCTATGACACCTGACATCTTTAATTGGTAAACTCAAATGTATACAGAAGGCAGGCAACTAATAGAATTGGTCAAGTCTAGGACAATGGGAATCAGCGGAGACTCTGGCTAATTGGCAAGTGCTTAATTTTCCCTTTAATCTCAGGCTTTTGGAGCAGGGATTGAGTTCATCGTACCCCCCAGTCCATATGAGGTCATTGTCATGTAATTTTTTTCTAATTTTTAATGTAGCCATGTAAGAGATATACCTAGTCTGCAAATGTATGTTCTATACATATGAGATATTATATATGTAGGTAACTTGTACATGGTCTACCACATAGACTGTTATTGCTCTCTCACCTAGGAGTCAAAGTGGGGTATACCCATCTTTGTTAATTTCCAACCCCAGGCCCTGTCCAGACAACATACTTTGGCTTGGGAGCCTTAGTAGATCATTACTATTTGGAAAAGCACTGGAATATATTTGGTTTCACTGCTAGAGTTATCCTGATTAATATGCTAGTTCATCGTATGGTTATTCATGCATTTAATAAATATTTATGAAGCTTTCTCATATGCAAGGCACTGTGCCAACTTTCTGCCTTCAAGCATGTTATACACTGGCTTAAATATGAGGACAGGCTACTCGTGCGTATTTCCCCCACTATGTTGCAGACCATGTATAAGTATACATATTTGTATATAGTATAATATTTGATCATCACACTAATTTTACAAAATAGGGATTATAGCCCCTAATTATAAATAAGAAACCTAAAACTCACAAAGTCTAGGAAATAGATTTTTTATTTAAACACTTGTTTTCCTCCAAGTACATAATACTGCTTCCTAAAAGGGAGGTAAGTGTTGAATATACAAGAACTGTGAGGTCAGTTATTGAGGAGTCAGTGGCGTAAGAAAGAAATCTTTCAGTGCTGACAGTATTCAGAAATGACTATTTTGCTATCATTTTCACACTTTCCCCAAGCAACACTGTCCACAGAATCGTCTGTTTCTGTCTGTGTTCTGACTGAGCCCCATCCTTGACTTCTTTGATGGTGAAGCTTTTGGAGTCTGAAAGGTCCAGAAAGGCCCGCATTGGCCACCACAGTTCAGTGTGGCAAAAAGCACCAAGCCTAAGACTCAGTAAATCAGACACCAGGACAGCCCCATTCGCTGGGTGACTGCTTTCTGTGTTGCCTTTTAAAAACTCACTTTCTCCCTCGACACAATGGTCTGGGGAGAGCCTGTCCCCCTCCCCTCCCAGAGTACGAGGCTGGATGAGAATGCATTTAAATTGCATAAAACCGAAGAAAGTATAAATCAATCCGATTAATTATTCTCACTCAACAAATAATAAGACAGCACATCCTTTCTTCCTGGTGATATGTCCAAATTTTCCCCATAGCTTAATTAATTTCAGGCACACTGTCCTCGGGAATATTCTTAGCCTCCTAACTGTGCTCTGAAACCCAAAGGCTTTGCATTGCCTTAGATGTAAATACCAGGGGGAGGAGGGCGAATCGCATGTAGTTAACAGCGCACAAAATCTTCAGATCTGACACCTTTCCAGTGATTGAATCGGAGTCTTTGGGAAGTGGACGACCCGTAGACTTCAAGGCTTCCTGTCTTAGTTAAAAGAGATACAAATTGCTTCCCCAGTGCATCTTCTCCAGGGAGCTTCCGGGATAAAATGCTGAGATTGCATGAATCCATCTTCAAGCAGAAACCTGAGGCAGATGCCATTATTTTTTCATGTCATTTTAATGGGCTTGCTTTAAAAAGACAGAGGCATGTTTGTGCTGGGTTCCTTGGTATTTCGCATTGGCTTCTTTAATGAGACTTCATGATTGCAGAATAAGCGGACAGGGAATCAAACGTTACCTAGATTTTTAATGAGTTCTCTTCTGCATAGTTACTCACCCTTCTCTTCGTATACACTCTTTTGTGGTTTTTTGTTTTTTGCATGGCTTAGAAAAATCTCTGTTTCATTTACTCAGATGTCAACAAATATTTATGGCGCACCTGTTATGCGCTGGGGTCTGACAGGGACCCTGGGGAACACAGTGGTGTGGGGATAGTAGGTACTGCCCTGCTTGTAAGGAGTTTGTCTCTGAGGCTGTGATCTGCCAAAGATGTGTCACCCTTTGAGTTACCCATGCTCCTCCTAGAAAATGAACTCCTGGAAGACAGTCTAAGTCCTATCTATCTCCATGTTCCTAGGAGGACTGCAGAGAGGCCGGCTTGTGGCATGGGGCATGTGAGCAGCACATGTTTATTGACTGAATAATTGAATGTTTAACAGGACAGTTTGCCTGCATATTATAAAGGAAGAGTTTACTTTATATGTCACACAAACAGCCTAGGTTTTGATGCCCAGAGTCTGGGGATAAATTAATAAAAGGATTAAGTAACCTCCCAGAAACTCTCATTTAGTTCCACAGAGGAAAAGACATTTGTTCATTCATTCATTCATTCATTCATTCAACAAATATTTATTTATTTATTTACTTATTTATTTTATTTTGTGGTACTGGGGATGGAAATCCAGGGGCATTCTACCTCTGAGCTACATCCCCAGCCCTATTTTTTATTCTTTATTTTGAAACAGGGTCTCACTAAATTGCGGAGGGCCTCACTAAGTAGCTGAGGCTGGCCGTGAACCCAGATCCTCCGGTCTCAGCCTCCCAAGTACTGGGATTACAAGCATGAGCCACTATGCCCAGCTAACAAATATTTATTGACCACCTACTATATGCCAAGATTGTTCTGTTCTGGGTCTAAGACAGACAAGTCCCTGCACTAGGAGAGCTAACCCACACTTTCATAGGGAGGATAACATAAGTAAAATCAATAATGTTCAGCAGTGATAAGTATTACTAGAGAAAAAATTAAACAGTGTTGCCATTACTATTGAATCATAACAAACCACATCAAAGGCCAATGGCAATAAATAACCACTTAATTATGCTCACAGGTTCTGCAGCCTAAGAATTTAGACAGTGCATGGGGGAGGGGTGAATTGTCACTGTCAGAATACCTAAGGCCTGGGGAGATTTTAAGACTGGTGGGGCAGACTGGTGAGGGCTGTAATCATCTGAGGACAACTCATGTGTGTGAGCTGGTGACATGTCACCTGTGACATGCACTGGAGGTGCAGACTGAAACACCTGCTTATGGCTTGGGCTTCCTCCCAGCATGGCAGCCTCAGAGTAGCCTGCCTACCTCCCTGCCGACTCAGAGTTCCCAAAGCAAGTGTCCACACCAGCAATGTGGAAGTGCTATCCCCTTCCATAACTTGACTTCAGACGATACGAGTGTTATGCAGTCCATTGTTGTTGCATTTTGTTGGTGTAATGGTTTGGATTTAGGATGCCCCATCCCTCATGGAAACAAGGTAGCAATGTTGGAGGTAGGGCTTAGGTGCTAAGGAGGGATCTCTGGGGTGTGGCCTTGGGGATTGTATGCTTCCTGCTCCCCCTGTTCTTTCTCTGCTTCTGTTCTCTACAATGTGAGAGCGGAGCTTTGTATGCTCTTCTCTCCTGTTCTTACTACCATGCCCTGAGCTCTGTAGACCCAGCCTGATATGAACTGACCTCAAAACCTCCAAAAACTGTGACTAAATAAATCTTCCTTCCCCTGAGTTGTGTGTGGTCAGGCTTATTGGGTCCAGCAGGGAGAATGTTGACTGAGAGAGTTGGTTTCAACAGACTTCAAGATTGGCCAAAATTCAATGAGTGGGGATTTAGGTACTATCTGGCAATGAAGACAGTATCAAAAATATCTGTAGACATGTTTTAAAACTACTACATGGGGCAATGTGATATAAAAGAGAGGGACCTGGAAGTCAGAGAAGGCCACTCTCAGAATGTCAATTGAGCTAAGATATAAGAAAGAGCCAATCACACAACAACATGGAAAAATACTTCCCAGACACAGGGAGCACCTTGTGCCACGGTGCCCAGGTAGAACAACCTGGGGTGGAGGGAAGCCATGGCTTTAGTGGACCTCAGGCTCCCTTCACATGGCGTCCCGTCTTGAGACAATACCAACCAACCACCAAAGGACAAATAGTCTGGGCTTATTAGCTTCATTTTTACCCAAATGCTCTGAGTCTGAGTGGGTTATTCTTTATTCCACAGGCTTGGAAATAAATGAAAGTTCTGGAATATTCATGGTACAAGAGGAAAGCCACACTATCTGTGTGCAAAAGGCTTCAACTGCATCCTACTGAGGGGATAAGTCTCAGGCAAGTTTATGTTCAAGAAAAGGGGACAAGAAAGAACTGGGGTCCCAACAGACTTGTATGAAAGTTATTTCTCCTCAAAGGCATTATGAGGTAGGCCAGACTGGCAGTTTCTCTCAATGCCTTAATCTAAAAGATGTACTAAGATATTACTGGAAATAAATTGGGAATTAAAAAGAAAGCAACCGACCAATTGCATTTCCAGGTTTCCTTGAAGTGGAGGGAAGTATCCTCACCACTGGGAAATCTCCTTCAGGTTGAGGAGACATCAGTGTGACTGTGCTGGTCTCTCTCACAAAGCAGATGGAAGGTTTGGGCAAAGCGAAGACTGCCTATCGCAGCCCTTTCCTCTCTATCTGTATTGGTGAGCTTTCTCATCACTGTGACCAAAATACCTGACAAGAACAACTCAGAGGAGGAAAGGTTTATTTGGCTCAGGTTTCAGAGGTTCAGTCCAGTCCACGGTTGTCCAGCTCCAAGAAAGAAACTTCATGGCAGCTGAGCATGGTGGAGGACAGCTACCAATATCCACAGGGAAGGGATGGGGGTTGGGAAGAGAAAGAAAGAGAGAGAGAGAGAGAAAGAACACCCAGGAACAGATATAGACCCCAAGGCCATGCCAGTGATCTACCTCCTCCAGCTACATCCTGCCTGCCTACAATTACCACCCAGTAAATCCATTCAAATTATCAATCCTGCAGTGGACTAATCCACTGATGAGATTAGAGCCCTGGTTCAGTTATTTCATCCCCAACATCTCTGCATTGCCAACACATGAGTTTTTGGGGGACATTCCATATCTAAACCATAACAACATCTCTCAGGATCTAGCTGCTTACAAGAAGCAAGTGTTTGCTCAGCCCCCGTTAGTAGAGAGGCCTATTCAGAACCCCCACCATGTCTGGCTGTTAAATCTGTCCAAGCCTGGGGTTCAGTATTCAGAAACCCTCTGCCCCACAGATAAAAGCCACTTTCTCCACTATCTGCTTTATTTCAAAAAATCTACCTGTGCCCACAGTGTTCACACCATACTTCTCAATTGGTTCAGAATGTGGGTGAAGAGGGCAGAAATTTGTATAAGCACCTCCTGGAAAACTGTAGCAACCAGGAAGCTGATCCACGAGCATCAGGGTGTGCAGAGGGAGTACAAGGGGCAGGTCCTGGTGACAAGTGGAGAAGCCCAGGCGTGTCTGCCACACGAGCACGGCAGCCTCTTGTGAACACAGCAAGTTGCAGGTGCTTACTTTGGCTGTGAAGCTGGACTTTGTCATTTTGCAGTCAGCTGTCACCTTGATGAGGGCTTGTCTGTGGCTGATAGACATATCCATCAGGTGAGGCTGTGAGCAAGAGTGAGTGTCCCAGTGAAGGTGCTTGACCTCTGGTTTTCTCCAAGGCACAACCTTAATCACATGACAGGTGGGCGGTGAGCATGAGCCAGGGGCTGGGATCCGGGCAAGTAAATGTGGTCCTGGTATCTTACTCCATTTTGTGTGCAATAATAAAACACCTGAGACTGAATACTTGATAAAGAATAGACATTTTATTTCTCACTGTTTTGGAGGCTGGGAAGTCCAAGATCAAGGAGCCAGAGTTGCTTTCTGCTTCAAAGATGGTGCTTTCTTGCTCCATGCACTGGAGAGAAGGAATACTGTGTTTTCATCTGGCAGAAGCAGAAGGGCAGCAGGCCCAAAAGGTCCCTAATCTCATTTATGGGGGAGGCAGCCTCATGGCCTAATTGACTCTGTTGTTGTTTGGTACTAGGGATACTCTGAGCAACACCCCCAGTCCTTTTAAAAAATTTCAATTTGAAACAGGTTCTCACTAAGTTACTGAGGATCTCGCTGAATTGCTGAGGCTGTCCTCGAACCTGGGATCCTCCTATCTCAGCCTCCCACCCAAGTCCTAGGATTGCAGGCATAGGCGTGCACCAACACATCCGGCTCCTAATAGACTCTTAAAGGCCCCACTTCTTAATACTATCACATTGGCCATTAAGTTTCAACAACTGCATTTTGGAAGGGACACCTTCAATCCATAGCACGTGGCCTTAGCAAGGAGCAGTCTCGGTAAAGGCATGAACTGCGTGGTGGCCTTAGGCAAATCTGAAGTTTGTTTAGTGCCAGCTACAACAATTTATTCTCATAAAATACCTCTGCTGCCCTCAGCATGCATCCAAGGGCCTCTTGGGGAGACGAATCTTTCAATGGCTTTAGTCCATAACAACCCATGGCCACTGCATCTGTTACGTGTTGTTATATAACAAACCTGGAAACTGTAGAACTGAAAATAGCTGCTTATTATCTTCTGTGGGTTTGTGGGGTGGTTGGACAGATCTGCTGATCCGGGCTCAGCCTGGCTGAGCTCAGCAGGGCTTGCTCACACGTCTAGCTGTCTGTTAACTGATCAGCGAGGATAGCCTAGCTGGATGACTTGTTTTTGTGCCACATGTCTCTCAGATGCCTCCAACAGGAAGCCTGGGCTTGTTCACCATAGCAGTGGGGACTAAGGGGTGGAAGTAGAAATGTACAAGTTGTTTTCAAGTTTCTGCTTGTGTCCCATTTGCTACTGTCTCATTGGCCAGCGCAGATTGCCTAGCCAAGTGCAGAGTCAGTGTGGACAACTGAGTTGTCCCTGCCACTAACCTGCCTTATGAGGCGGTACAAGCAGTTCATCCCAGGGCTGTGGTTTCATAGCATGGGGGGTCGGTGGGGCTAGAGTGAATTATTTGAGACATCCAAGTGTTACTGAATCCCAGTATTTGCCCCAATTTGCCTAATCAAATAATTGGGGACAAGCTTTTGGGAAGAAGGAAAAAGAAATTTATTGATTTGCTAGCAAACTGGAGAAACCAGTGAACTTAAGAGTTTAGGAATAAGCCCTGGATTCTCCCCAAAGGTATCAAGTCTCTTTTAAGAGTTAGTTCTTTGGGGTCATGCTGGTGTCTTACCAGAAGGGATGCAGTTCATGTTTACGTCTTCCTTGAGTCAGTTCTTATCCAAATCTGTGGGCCAGGGTCTTGCTAGAGTGTTTATCAGAAGGGGAACAGTTCATGTCTGAGTCTTCCTTGAGTCCGTTCAGATCCACAGGTGCCCCTTCCATCAGTAAATGGATAAGATCATGTTATTTGTTAACAGGGGGTGAAGGAAAGGGGTAGAACAAATGTCAGCTTTGAAGCAGGTCATCTGTTAGCTGCCAGGGTTGGAAGCAGGCCCCCATTACACGAGGAGTGACCGAGTCCTGTACCAGTGTCTGCCCTCTCTGCCCTTTCTCCTTTAAATAACATCTCTTTTCAATCAGTGCTGACTCAGTACTTAAAGAATACCATGTTACAGTAACACTGTAACATGGTGCCTACACTTCTTGGTCCAGAGCTGGTTCTCCCAAGGTCTGAGACCAGGACAGTCATGAAATCCACCATTACACACTGAGAACTCTTCGTAGGAGACGACGAAACCTAGATTCTGTGCCAGTTCTGACCTTCCAATCCAATCCTCTTGTCTTAATAGGGGGAAGGAAGGAAAGCACTGACTCCCTGTAAGAGAGAAATCGGATAATGAGTAAAGCATTTAGCACAATGGCCAGCACGGAGTAAATACTCGATACATGATAGCATTTGCCGTTATTGTTATTTTCTGAGGGGAAGGGACAACAGAAGTGTTCCCTTCTGTTGAGAGTGGACAGAGTGAGAAGTGGGGCAGAGACTTCGTTAGCAGTGACAGATATTAGTGGGGCTGATGCACAGAGAGTGGAAGGGCTTGGTGTATATTTAAGCAACAGCCTTTACTGGGATGCAGAAGGAAACACTGTTCTCAGAAAAGAGAAGAATCACATGCATTCAGCTGGTGAGGGCGCACAGGAGAAAGAGCTGATTGGCTGATTTCAGATGGATGCTACCCCTTCCCCTTTCTAGCCTGTATTGTCATGCCCTTGGGGGCAGGGGAGGGAGGGGCTCCAGAACCAACCCCATCAGGATTGGGTCTTTGGACTTGGGGCAACTAAGGAGTAGTGATGCTCTAAGCACTCTTTTTCTTCAGTGGGAAAATCTTAGAACAAAAGACTGAACAGCCAGAGAAAATAGATACAAAACATGTGAAATTAGATAGTACTTGTGTCGGCCCAATTCACAAATGGCAAAAGGTCTTGAATGCATGGCTGTCACGTATTGGCGTGCATATTATGCTTGGAAAAGCCCAGCAGGAGTCACTTACATCATAGTCTACATAAAGAGTGTCTCTTGACACTGCAGTATACAAACCACGTAGCTGAACATGGTTACTCTGCTTAGCGCAAACTTTGTAAATCATTGAGCTAGTGTGGAAAACTCTCAGACACCCCTCAATATTAACCCTTTTTCTTTGAAACCTTGGCAACTTTCTCTGGACTAGGCCTAATACGAAGTTGGTGCAAAAGTTTGGCTGATTTTTCCAAGAATGCAACTCTTCTTCCTGAGAATTTAGGCAGATCTGAACTCTAGTGTGATTTTTCAACCTGCTTTCATAGTGTTTAAATCTGTGTTTGCTCTCTCATCCCGGTGAAGTGAAAATGATGCTCTTTGGCCTCAGAGATGCACCTCATGGCTCTATTGCTGTTATTGATACTAATGTTGTACACTAAAGCTTTGTATATTCATTTATTGTCAAAATTAATTAATAGTGAATAATGTAGACCTTGCATACTTGGGAAGGTGTGTCTCAAAATCTTTTGTGAATTTGTAAATTTTTAAATACCATGGAAACTATAATTCTCAAACTGGGTGGGAAGAGAAGGTATATGCTCAATGCCTTCTGAGAAGTTTTGTTGGCATCATAAAAGACTGCGTACAGTTTAAGAAAAGCATATAACCCCAGTACTTGGGAGGCTGAGACAGGAGGATCACAGGTTCAAAGCCAGCCTTAGCAATTTAGTGAGGCTCTCAGCAACCTAGCAAGATACTATTTCCAAATAAGAAATAAAATCGGGCTGGGGGTATAGCTCAGAGATAGAGTGCCTCTGGGTTTAATCACCATTACCAACATCACCCCCACACACACACAGAAAGAAAAAAAGCAAAGCATATTAGACCTACCAATAGTATTTTTAATATAAACCATGGACCACAAAGGTTAACAAAAATTTTGACTGGTGGGAAGAGAGAGAGACAGAGAGAGAGAGAGAGAGAGAGAGAGAGAGAACCGAGAGAGAGCATTTCAGAATACATAAGTTAAAAAAACTTGAGTAATTATCTACTGAAACATGTAATTTCTCCCATAAGAGATAGTAAAATTTTAAGTGTCCCTTTCAGGCTCTTGAATATTCCATAAACATAGGATTAAAGTCAGATACAAACTTCTGTTGAATAAGGTATTTTCACTCTTTAATTTATGTGAGATTGACTTTCTGAGGCCGAGCTGCCTCCCACCTCCTGCATTCCCTGCACTTCCACAGAAGCACGAGCAGCTGAACCTCTTGCAGGAGGAGCCATGTTAAGGAGAAGCAAAGCTACTGCTTTGTTGAGTTGCAGTATCAGGTGTCTACATTCCAAGGAGAAAGTTCCAGTCCCACAGACTTGAATAACAACAGAATGTACTGGTGTAAGTGTCTCTAAAGTGCAGGGGGAATGATGGCTTGATGTCTAGGGTCTCATGGGGGCTGAGGCACTGTTTTTTCTTCCACTGTGTGTATTGACCTTGTCCTCAGGCTGGCTTCCCTCTTGGTAACAAGAAGGCTGCCAACACCCCCTTCCTTGTTCATATCAAGGAGTGAGACACAGGGCCAGAGAGTCAGTCTTGATCTCGATTTCATTCTCACTCTGGTATACCAGTGGCAAAAACGGTTCCAATTCTTCATCCCTCCATGAAACTATGTCCTTTGTAATAGTAACTTGTGGTTCCACTAATCATGAAACCAGTAGATAACTCTGTGGAAATACTTTAAATGCAACTGGAAACCTATTGCCCCAACTCTTGAGTCTGGGCTGGACTCATGGCTTACGCTGGCCAATAGAACATAGTAGGAGTGACAAAGTGCTAGATCTGAGCTTAAGGCTCAAGAGAATTGCATACTTCACACTTTCTTGGAGTTCTGACTTCACCATAAGAACAAACCACAGTTACCTTGATGGGAATGAGAGGCCACATGGAGCAGAAATAAGCCCCAGCTGGGCCCAACCCTGACCAACCTACAGCCAGATAACTTCCAGACACAGGAAGGAGCCCAACCTGGAGCAGCAGGACCACTTCCCGATGTGCAGTTGATCTGGGACATATAGATAAGCTCAGTTGAGGTCAGAAGAGCCACACAGCTGCCTACGCAGTCATGAGTTATAACAAATGCTTATCATTTAAAGCAACTGAGTATTAGAGGGGTTTGTTACACAGCAATAGCTGACTGATACCTAGATCTTCTAAGGTTGCCTTGACTGTGCTTTTTTAACTCCTAGGCTCACCCCTAAACCGATTACTGTGGTCGGAACTAATCCAATTAATGCCCACCTTGAGCTGCAATGAGGAAGTCAAAGTAGGAGCCTGAATGAACATCAAGGATGAATTATTAGAAAGGGGATGGGAGAAAAGCAGGGAATAAAGAGGGATGCCATCATTGTGGGCAAACAGCCTGTGGACCACAGTTACCTCCTACGAGGTCCCAGGTGGATGGTGATAGGGGGTAAGATGGGGATGGGGGTGACCTCACTGGATGAAGTTACTGTAACCCAAACGCCAGCTGCACAGTGACTCAAATCCAACGTCCCACCTCAGCAAATTACAAATTACTGACTGCTCTGAAGGTTTAGGCTATTTGAAAATTCTTGTCAAATCTATCAATGTCAATGCTTTAAGTACTAGTGGTTTCTCACGCTCCATATAAAAAATAATAGACCAAATCCTACACCTTTTAAGCTCACAAGGCCTTCACAGAAAAAAAAAAGCCGCTTGTACTAAGTCGGGTGTATTTTCCCATTAGGATCCAAAGTAGGCATTCGAAACCCATAACTCACACACCTTTTTGTTTTCCTGGGTGCTTTTTGTAACAAGGGATTCCCCATAGAATACATATCAATGTAATGAAACCATTAGATAACTGTATTTGGAAATACTGTCAAGTGTTTCTTCAATATATTTTTTAACTTTATGTTCTAAATGTTTTTCTTTCAATGCAACTGGAAAGGGTTTAAAATCATCCTTTAAAAAAAGAAAGAAAAGAATATGCATTAGACTCATGCTATCCTGGCAGGTATAAATGTTGTAAGAACATCTTTCAGTACAAAAATCAGTAATGAAGTTGGACTTCAAAGAGCAGACATCTACCATTAAGGGAATGGAAATTGTATCGCCTTCCAACTGGAGAAGAGATAATCATGGGGTTTGGGGTTGCAAACATTCCATATACTGCATTTTCTTTTTTTGTACCTCCCTTCTGCTCTTGGAAGGAAAGTGCTACGGAAAGTGTGTGCTGAGAGAAGTGATCTGCTGTTCTGAGACAACAATTTAATGGCATTTCAAAAATAGTATTTGTAAGTAGTCAGTTTTTATTACTAGACAGCATATCAAAGCTTCTGGGATGCCTCTGGCAACCAGTGAAAGAAGACAACTCCAAGGGATTTTGACATGAAAATGGGCCAGAGAGATTGGAGAGGATTGAACATTAAAAATTCTATGTACATTTAAGGACTCATTCATTAAAAATTAAGGAAAATTGGATTAAACAGCTGTGGAAAACAGACATGTGAACACAGGAAATATTCATCTTGAACATTTCCCTGTAACATTACATATTTAAAGAAAGCTTACTAGATTGCTATAGTACTAATGGTTCTAATTTATCACAACCAACTATATTTGTGCCCTTGAGTATTAATACCCTATTGGGTGACTGTGTACTTGGCCCTTTGGCCAACAGGGAGCAGCAAATTTGACACAAGTAGAGATTTGAAGAGTGTTTGTGTGTTTTCTCTTTCTGTTTAGGGTTCATGTCATCATCATATTTATGGGTCCAGGCTAACCTGTTGTAGCCACATTAAGCAGAACTCAGTCATCCCAGCCGAGTAGGGCTTGAACCCATAAGAATATTGCATCCATAGAATCTGTAAAAAGGCACTTTTTGTCTGACCTCATTTCTGGTACCAATATCTGTATTCGTTATCTCTAGATGCATAACAAATTGTCCTAACATGTAGGGGCTTAAAAAAACAGTAAGAATTTATTGTGCAGTTTATGTGGGTCAGAAATCTGGGTGTGACTTAGCAGGGTGGCTCTGGCTTGGGGTCTCTCCTGGAGTTGAAGCCAAGTCATAGGCAGAAGGCTTGACAAGGGCCAGGGAATCTGCTTTCAGGATGGCTCACTCTCCAGGCTGAGATCAGGAGACCTCAGGTCCTCGCAGGCTGTTGTAGAGAGAGGCCTCAGCTCTGCACCACTTGGGTCTCTCCATAGGCTAGATCAAGTGTCCTCACAGCACGATCGCTGGCTTTCCATAGCACGATGGTTAATCAGGATTGTCAACTTAATTGGACTGAGAGACACCTAAGCTTTAGAGATTCCTGAGTGTGTTGATGAGGGTGTTTCCAGAAATTATTGGCACGTGGAACAGCAAATAGAGGGGTGAGTCCCTTCCTAAATGTGAGCGGCACTGTCCAGTGGGCTGGGGGCAGGGATGGAATAAAAGGTAGAAGAAGGGGGAGACCAATTGGAGGCAAGCTCGACTCTTCTTGATTGGCTGTGTCTATTGCTACTGGAATTAACTGAGGATGTCTGACTCCAGCTCCTTCACTCTTCCAATGTACACTCCTATTAAAGGTTCTTCAGAGAGTTTCCAGGCTTTTCCATCTTAGACTGGGGCTGCATCATTAGCCCCTTGTGTTCTGAGGTTCCAACTTCTTGGACTGAGCAGCTACTGGTTCCTCTGGCTCTCCAGCATGCAGACGGTCACTATGGGACTTTCCAGGTTCCGATAGTGTAAGTTGCTGAGGCTGGCCTTGACCCTGTGATCCTCCTGTCTCAGCCTCCCACATACTGGGATTGCAGGTGTGTGCCACCACACCCAGCAGATTATTACGTGTTTATGAGATTTTCATTTAAAGGTTCGTTTTAGATGAAAGATTCTCCTCCAACATATACCTCCTTCCTTTTGTGCATACCTCTCCCTGTCTAGTGCTTTTGTGTTTGCCTGCACCTGGACCTCTACATCCTGGTTCAGAACTGCATCTCAGAAGGCAGTGCAGAGATGGCAGGGTATGGACACCTGTCTCCTCATACCTGTATTTGCCAGGAACAATCATCATAGGTGGTATTGAGTGGTTCTTTTCAGTCTCCTTTTATGAGTTTGGGAACCACTCCCAGGCTGTGACTTCGAGAAGGGGGTTCTTCAGAGGAAACAGGACCCACTGTATTGAGACCTGAAGTCGGTAAGATCAGAGCTTCTATGCTTCCCATGTGTGTGTTTCATTCTGTTTCCTTTTATTGGGCATGTTTATTCTGTATATGATCCTAACTTTGTCTTTTTTAATATGTCACTTTGAATATATAACCTTTGTTACTATTGGTTTAGCGAACGGGGAGGGAGTAGGAAACAATGAAATGTTCACGCTTTGCACCCTCCTGACCTGGGAATCCTGGCTTATGGTTGTTTTTTTTTTTTTTTTTTTTTTTTTTTTTTTGT
>PVJS01015835.1:0-38307 GCA_004027185.1 Glis glis | reverse complement strand
GGGATTCGTCCTGGAGATTCTTGGTCCAGAGTCGGGAGAACTGTGAACCCAGGGGCTGGGCTGCCTCAGGAGGAGCCACCCGTCCCTGAGGTTTGAAAAGAAGGGCCTGGGGAGGTGTTGCTTGAGGCTTTAGGGATATTCGCCATGTTTCTCTCCATCACAGCACTTGGGGACATTGCTTCAAAGTCATCCCAGTCCCTGTCTGTCATCTGCTTAGTCTCTCCACACAGCCCAGGATCTAGAGACATCCCCGCCTGGCATCTCAACCAGGGATCCACGGGTGACTGTTGGAGAGAGAAAGCCCTATGAATTCTCAGCCCCTTGAGATGGACGCAAATGCACATTCTGCATGGTATGTTCCCCTCGTGCCCAGACATGAGGCTGCTGAGGGTCTGCAGGGACCACAGGCCCTTGTCTCCACAGACCCAGGTCCTTCAGTGCTTGGGAGTCTCCCTCTGCCATCCTCTGGTGTCACACAGGGCACCACCTTCCCCTGGTAGAAACGTCTCCCAACAGGAGGGCAAAAGGCACTTGCTTCATGGCAAGTGGCCTTTGTCATCAGAGGGGATAAATGAGCTCAGTGTGTGACCCAGGTGTATCCAGTTGTACACAGTTAGTGGGGTAATTTAAAAAATGCTTTCTCCCTTTTCCCACTCAGCATTTTTGCAACCAACATATCACGGAAGGTTCGGGAACCTTCTCTCCTCGTGACATCAGTGTGGAGGGCACCTCCTACATCGGCACATGTGGATTTGCATCAATCTTGGGTTAATGGTTCCCTGTTCTTCCCTCCCGCGGCTGCACTGCAACTTGTCGTCACACCTGCAGCTGGGTGGACACGTTTCCTCCTTTTCCAGTGACGAGCCGCTCTGCAGTGACGTCCTCATGTCTTTGCCCAGGCGGGGTGTTGTCACAGGGGCTCATTCATCCACACACATTCAGGCAGAGCCCTGCGCCAGGCTGTGGGCTGGACTCGGGCATCAGCAGAGACAGGACAGGCACATCCTGCCTTCTCCCAGCTCAGCTCAGGAGGCTCTCAGAAGTGGGACACTGGGCACAGCGCGTGCACATTAAACAGGACGAGGACAGTGATGTTGTACACTAAGTTGCGCTCCCATCAAAACTACAAGAGAATGTCCATCTCCAATATCCTCTCCTTCCTTGGGATAATTCTGGAAGTAGAAATGTGTCCCTGTGCACATTTCTGCACACTTGCTGTCCTCCTTTACCTCTCGCCATCCACCCTCCACTCCTCCTTTCACTGTGGGCTCTTGGCCCACCCTGAGGTAGACCAGATGCCAGAATCCCTGAGCAGCAGTGAGCAGCACCCTCTGCTCTTCCCTGCAGGGGTCTGGTCCCACAGGTTACCTGATCTGAGCACAGGTGACTCCTGCAGAATCTGTGATGACCACCCAAGGCTAGCAGTGAGCAGTGAGTGGCTAGAAGGGGCTGTCCCCTCTCTGCAGGATCAGGGAAGACAGAGAGGAGCAGGTGGCTGAGGAGTTTAGCCATGACACAGTTGAACAGGTAGGTGTGGGTCCCTGGGTCAGGAATAGAGGGCATATGATGCAATAATACAAAGTCTGGCATCTGCCTTCAGAAAAGGAAAGCAAGGAGTTCATCCTGGTTGCAGATGGGCTGGAGAAACAAGTAGACTGGCATTGCGCATGAGTGCCGGATGGTGAGGAGAGGTGTGCTATGTGTGTCTCTGTCATAGATATGAGTGGGGAGGGGTCAGGAGTGGTCTCTTGAGAGTGAATTTCCCAGCACCTCTCCCTGAAGGGAGAGCCATCAATCCGAGACTGTGGTCTAGACAAGGGACTGGTGATTGGAGGCAGACTGTGGTGCCTGTTGACCTCAAGGGAGGGAGGAGAGGGACAAGGATGCTCCTGCACACTGAAGCCTGGGATGCATGGAGCCCCAGGAGTGTCACCTGGAGCCTTTGGTCCAATACCTTACTTGCATGAGGGTGTTAGTGTAATAGTTTCGATTTAGAATGTCGCCTTAGCCAGCATGGAAACAAGGTAGCAATGTTGGAAGTGGGCTTGATTGCTAAGAAGGGGACTCTGGGGGTGTGGTCTTTGGGATTATATGGTTTCTCCTGCTCCTACTCTCTCTGCCTCTGGCCTCCATGATGTGAGAGCAGAGCTTTGTGTGTTCTCTCTCTCTCTAACTGAACCTCAAAATCTCCCAAAACTGTGAGCAACTAAATATTCCTTCCTCTAAATTGTGTGGTCAGTCATTTGGATGATAGTAGTGAGAATGTTGACCTAGACAGAAATTGGTACCAGGAGCGGGGTCACGACTATTTCTAAGTTTGATCATGTGAATTGAGTCTTGAAACTGTTTTGTGAGAAGAAGTTTGAAGGAGCAGAATGTGGCCAGAAAGGTGAAAGATAGAGCCTGTGCTCAGGAGATTTTGGAGAGCATAGGATTCTATAAGAAAATGGAGTAGAGGCCACACATGTTATATTCTGGTGAAGAACTTATTAACATTTTGCCATGTTTTGAAACTGCGTGAGGACGAATTTAAAGATGGACTGATTAAACTGTCAGAGGAAATCTAAAAACAGCAATTTATTGAAAGGCATTATGGATATTGACATCTGTGCTCAGGGAGTTGTACACTGAATTTCAAGTGTGGAAAGTAAAGTAGAGAGATTTTATAGATTTGCAGTTTGGCCAGAAAGGCATGTGTAAAGTTGGGCTCAGAGAGATGGTATTGCGGGAGAAAGTAAGATGGTTGAAAGGAAGGAGGATGCAGTGGCTATGATGGAGGTGGGGCCAGCAGAGGCCATGATGGAGGTGAAGCCAGTGGTAGCCTGGATGGAGGCAGCCCTGCAGCTGTGATTTAAAAGGGCCCAGTAGCCGGGTGTGGTGGTGCACTCCTGTACTCCTAGTACTTGGGATGCTGAGACAGGAGGATCACGGTTCGTGGACAGCCTCAGGGAATAGTGAGACTCTTCAACCTAGCGAGACCCTATTTCCAAATAAGAAATAAAAAATTGGGCTGGGGGGTGTAGCTCAAAGGTAGAATGCCTCTGGGCTCAATCTCCAGTACAAAAAAAGGGGGGCCTAGCAATAATGATTAAAGAGGGTGTGACGTCCTTTCCACCTGGCAGTCGATCTCAGTGCTCACATAATGTTGGCTGTGCAGAAATATAGAGGTCATAGAGGCCTCCCCTCAGATTTCAAAGAAAGGCCTGGGAAGCCAGACAACGCGGGGCAGGATCAGAATGCCTGCAATCAGGCCCAAATGGGGCAATTTGTGAACCTGTGGGGATGAAGCCAATGTTGCAAGAAAACCTTCTGAGATTTAGAAATGCCAGAAACGTGGAAAGACTGTGAGGAAAGGCTGCAAGCTGAAAGCCATGGAGCCAGGCTGGGAGAAGGAATATGCTGTCCATTGCAATCAATGAGGCCACAGAGGCGGGACTGCCAAGGACCCTTGGAAATTACATCTCACCATCATGTGCCCCAGATGCCAGAAATAGAGCTGCAGGAGCAAATGCTTGCCATGTGGATTTCGATACTGTTTGGGTCCCATCCCTTCTTTCTGTGTCCTGTTCCTCCTTTTTGGAATGCAAATGTTTATTCTGTGCCATTGTACATTGAATTCATGTAACTTGTTATTTATTTTGATTTGTATTTTCTTTTACAGGGGCTTGTAGCCAAGAGTTTACCTTGAATCTCAGAGGAGACTGAACTTTGGACTTCTGAGTGATGATGAAACTGTTCAGACTATGGGAACTCTTGGAGATGGACTAAATGCATATTGCATTATGAAGTGGACTGGAGGTCTAGGGGACCAGGGGGAAGTGTAATGGTTTGGATTTATAATGCCCCCCCTAGGACTCAGAAAAACAAGGTAGCAATGTTGGAAGCAGGGTTTGGTTCCTAAGGAGGGGTTCCTAGGGCTGTGGCTTTAGGGATTATATGGTTTCTCCTCTCTCTCTCTCTCTCTCTCTCTCTCTCTCTCTCTGCTTCTGGTCTCCATGATGTGAGAGCAGACTTTTGTGTGTGCTCTCTCTCCGCTTCCTGCCACCATGCCTTGTGCTCTGCAGACCCAGGCTTCACATGGACTGAACCTCAAAACTCCAAAAACTGTGAACATATGAGTCTTCCTTCCTCTAAGTTGTGTGGTCAATTGAATGTTGACAGAGACAGTGAGGGTGTCTGGGCCAGGTGGTTGTCATTGATCTGACATGATTGGGAGGCAGGTGTCTAGGGACCCAGAGCACAAGGCACCTGTTGAGGGCAGGGTCACATGGCACTGAGCAGGTTCCTGTGGTAAGAATTGGAAGGCCTCCTGGAGAGATGAGACCTCAGGTCTACCTCTGAGCATCTGTGTCCAGAGAGACAGTATTCCCAGGACAGGGTACAGAGGACCCTGGTGACTGCTCAGATGTGGATGTGAAAAGGGATCCACCCCCATCCAAGGCAGGGGAGGCCCCTCCTGAGCACAAGGTGACCCTTACACTGGGAGACCTGTGTGGTCGGAGGGTGGGACCTGCAGGTACACTGCATGGACTGAACCTGAGTCCCTGGAGGGGCAGCGCTGCGTGTTTCGGAGCAGAGTGGCCTTTCTGGATGGATGAGATGGGAATGAGGAATATGGAGGTGACGGTGGCTTGGCTTGGAGGAGCTGGCAGAGCAGCTCAGGGGGCAGCTTGACTCAGTTTCCCAGGGCTCACTGTGGCTCAGGAGGAAGGACACTGTGCTCAGGGGGTGTTCCAGGCTGGGTGATGGGTGTGGTTCCAAGGTCAGATGTTAATCACAAGAGGTTCCCACCAGGATGTAGGCAGAGAAAATGACCAGTCTCAGGAGTGAGTGAGTGTGTGTGTGTGTGTGTGTGTGTGTGTGTGTGTATGTTGCTGGGGATGGAACCCAGGGATTCATGCATGCTAGGCAAGCACTTCCGGGTTCTGAGTCTGAGGGGCAGAGACACTCACCATGAGGCTGTAATAGCTCTTAGCCTACCCCAGGCCCCACTCAGGGTACAACATCCACCACCGAGGGAGTGGCGGTAGAAATACAACAACCCTAACGTCCTGACACGTGCAGAAGGCTCACGATCAATAAATCAGAGGAGACTTGTGTCATCCCCCTGATAACTTTCACACTCCTGTCTTTCTTGTGCAGCATAGAATGTATTGTGTAGAATAGAATGGAAAAAGGCTTTTCCAGCAGCACCTTCTCTCCTGCTTCCTCCCTGCTCCAGGGGCCCTGAGGCTCTGTCCATGGTGCTGACCACCACATACTAGTTCAGCCAGGTGAATTTCAGCTCCCAGTTCTTTCACTCCTAACAGCTGAGCATCATCGCCAGGAGGGTGGGGAGCGCTTGGGGCATGGTGTGCCACCATCACCCTCTCAGGAGCTGGCGGGTGCTGTGGATATCAGTGCAGAGACTGAGCCCACAGTCAAGGTGACCCGGTCCAGGTGCCCACGTGTAGTTTTCAGTGAAAGAAGATGACAAGATGACCTTGAGAGGTGTGATGGACAGAGTAAAGTCCCTTCACAGATTCACACATGTTCCCATCCTCATACACAGAATCTGTGAATGTGTCACATGGTAAAAGACTCTTTGCCGACAACATTAAGGATGGTGAGCTTGGGAGATTCTCGTGGTTCAATCCGACGGTCTGAGTTCATCACAACTGTAAGATGATCTCAGTTGAAAGGTAATCCTTACAAGTGAGAGAGGGAGGCAGAAGAGTCAGAGAAGCAGGGGGAGGTGAGGAGGGAAGCAGAGTAGAGAGATGTCAAGCTTCCAGGCTGCTGCTTCGAAGGCAGAGGAAGGAGCCCCCAGGCCAGGAACACTGGAGGCCACTAGGGGCTGAAAAAGGACTGTCCCCTGGAGCCTCCAAAAAGAACACAGTCAAATTGACACCTTGGTTGGTGGTGGTTTATGCCACTCTGTTTGTGACAATTTGTCACCGCATCAATAGGAACCTAAGACAAGAGGCGTCCCCCCGTCTATTCTGGCGGTGTGTTCGTGCAGGACAAGGACTCGCTGGGGCTCCATCTCGACGGGAAACCCTGTGGTTGGTTTTCCACTTCTCATCTCAGGACACTCGACACTTGGGCCATGGCGGAACATCCTCTGACCTCAGCGCACAGACCAGCTCGTGTGTGGGGACGTGGGGCTGTCCCTGTGAGCCTACGTGAGGTGTCACCTGCTCTGGGTCCTCAGGACAGAGAGCAGCCGCCCAGGTGTGTGGAGGAGGCTGCAGGTGGGAGTCCCACAGGGCGGGTCATGGAGGAGACGCTTTGAGGAGCCTGGGGAGTTTCCTGTGGGGAGCCCTGCGCCTCTGCCCTGGATGCCGGAGGGTGGAGAGGAGGCTTGTTCCAGCGAGACCCAGTCAGAGGCCAAGTGGAAAGTGAGGGGAGTGGGGGGCTAGAGGCCCCGGGCAGTGCCTGGAGGACCTTGCTCGGGACCTGAGTCTGGGTGTGTCCTCCCTCAGTAACTCTGTCGGCCCCTCTCTGTGTCCCCACAGGGGTAAAGATGTCCTGAGAATGGGCCTTGTGCAGAGAAACTCAGTGGCCAGGGACAGCCACCCTGTGTCCCTGGAGTGAGGACCGCTGGCTGCAGGGCTCTTGGGAACCTCCCCCTCCCCTGTGTATGGGCCATGATTCAAACCTGACTCCCAAGTCCAGCTCCTGCCACCCAGGGAGAGAGAACAGCTTAGAGATCATATTTCCTCTGTGTGACACAGGAGAGAACTGATCTGGAATCGCAGGTGAATTTCTGTTAAGAGAAGTTCCCTGGAGAATAAAAAGAGCCAACTAGGGGCAGGATCATTTTTATTCAGCTCCACACCTGGGGACCATAGTGGGCCCTTCACTCCCCCTGGAAGTCCTTCTTCCTAGGGATAGGCAGCCTCCTGGCCCATCAGAGCCCAGGGCAGCTGACTGGGTCTGCAGAAACCCAGGAGGAACCCCTCCCCCTCCCAGGTCCCAAGGTCACCTTGGGGCTCAGGCTTCCTCTCTAGCCATTCTCTCAGGGTCTGAGGTCCTGAGGGAACTTCCTTAGCTGAGAAGGAGCAGTGTCTGGAGGAAACTAAGAAGCCATTTCTGCTGTGGGGTTGATCTGACAGGAAGCCGCCAGGTCAGGGTTTACCAATCCCTGCGAAAAGAACAAAGAGGCGTCTGACCCCGTGTCCCTCTCAGAACAGGGCCAGCGTCTCCCAAGCCCTGGCCCACCCAGGGCTGCTCTGTGCTGGCCTGGCTGTGCTCAGGAGGCCCCTGGTCCCAGGCCCCTCCCTCCTCTGCTCTCCACCCCCTGATCCCATTAGGGCTGCTGCTTGCTGGATCTCACAGCTCAGCCAGGAGTAGGGTGGGTCAGGTCCTGGGTCCCCCGTGGGCCTGTGGGAGCAGAACATTCACCACCCACACTCACCTCGTAGATGGGAACGGCTGTCATGTGGCCAGGGAGGGGGGCCTGGGTGTGAAGAGAGGGCACACGTCAGGGGACAGGGAGGGAGGGTCATGGAGGCTGAAGCCCCAGTAGGCAGGTGCTGGGCTGAGCCTGGAAGGTTCTGGGTCCTGACGCCAGAGCTTACTTCCCTCTGTCCTCTCTTCCCATTTCCCCTCAGGAGCGACCAGCTCTTCCCCTGAGCACCAGTCTACTCGCTGGACGGACACCCCAGTCTCTGTCCGTGTTGTGCCCACCCTCAACCTCCTTAACCCTAGACCCCAACGGATGCTCCAAGCACCCACTTGCACCTTCTGGACTCCAGGGGTCCCCTGAGATGGACAGAGGGACTCAGAGTGGGCTCAGGACAGGCGAGGGAAGTCCTGTCCTTGAAGAGACACCAGCTCCTGGCCATGGACAGGCTAACCGTGTCCTGGCTGTGCAGGGGAAGGGTTTTGGGGTTGACAGCGCCCCTGTCCTGAGCCTTCAGCTCAGTCCCTGTGTGAAAGGGGAGTGGAGGGGGTGCTTACCAGGGCAGTGGAGCCTCCAGAGGGACCATGGCCTGGGGGCAGAGACAGGAGTCAGCAGGAGGGTGGAGGAGGGCTGGCACCTCCTGCAGAAGAGCCTGGGGGCCTCAGCTCTCAGACCATCAGGGAGGTGACACACCCAGACCCCACAGGGCCTGACTGACCTGGCCCCTGAGGTCCCTGGTGCTGAGGGTCTCATGAGATGCCTACTTGGGGCCCAGGGAAGGGGTCCCACCCCAGGCTGGTGACTGTGGGAGTGAACACTGTGGGCCTGGTCTCGGGCTCCCAGCCACCCCCGAGCTGAAGGGTCACTCACCGGGTGTCGATGCCAAGGACTGGGGCTCTCTGAGGCCATCCTGGACGCTGACCCTAGGAAAGGTCAGGCTTATTCATGAGGGTACAGGGAGAGGTCATGGTTTGGGGGTTGGATAGAGGTTGAGAAGCAGACCCCGTTTCCAAGGAGAGGGGTGGAGACCTCCTTCCTCCATTGGTTCTGTGGTCGTGGGAGGGGGTCCAGATAAGGGGAGTTGAGGAAAGACCTTAAGAAGCCACTCGTGGCTGGGCGTGGTGGCACACGCTTGTAATCCCAGTACTTTGGGAGGTGGAGACTGGAGGATCCGGGTTCGCGGCCAGCCTCATCTTGCGCATGCGCGCGCGGGCGCACGTGCACACACTCTCTCTCTCTTTTTTTCTCTCTCTCTCTCTCTCTGTCTCTCTCTCTCTCTCTTAGTGAGGCCCTCCGCAACTTCGTGAGACCCGGTCTCAAAATAAAGTATAAAAAATAGGGCCGGGGGCGTAGCGCGGAGGTAGAGCGCCCCTGGGTTCAATCCCCGGTACCGCAAAAAAAAAAAAAAAGAAGCCACTCGTGTCCTGGGCCAGAGGGGAAGGTCCCTCAGGTAGATGCAGGCCCAGGACAACACCAACCCAGGGAGCCAGGGAAGGGACGGAGGCCCAGGACAGGGACCAAAGCACTAGAGTTCGGCTGAGTGGAAGGGTCGGGGCCCTGGGAAGGACAACTGGAGCAGCCATGTGGGCAGGACACTGGGGGAGCTGCTACATACTGACTTTTCCAGCTCCGTGTCCCTGCTGGGGCCAGACCCTCCACTCAGGCCAGTGGCTGTGGTCCTGTCCTCTCTCTCCACTCTCCTCGGCCAGAGACATTAAGGATATTCCAGGATGTGCTGTCCTGGCCAGGCCTGGCCCTCCCATCTCACCCTTCAGGGGCCTGGGTGACACAGTAGCTGTGGGGGCCACTGTCCCCGCCCGACCTGCCCAGGCTCCTCCGCTCTCCCTGTGTGACCTGGGACAGGACCATCCTCAGTTCCTGTGCTGTGAGCCCTCACTGGGTGGCGGGTAGCACTAAGCAGTAGCAGGTGCTGTCTGCTGAGCGCTGACTACCTCCCAGGAGCGCTGCAGGTTGGCTGTGGGAGGGACCTAGGACAGTGCTGGGGGCGTCCTGTGTGCCCCATGAATAGAGGAGGAAGCTGGTGAGGAAGCGACCAGGGTCAGCAGCTGTGAGGGAGGAGCCTTGTGGAATGGATGGAAGTATCCAAGGGTTGTTGGGAGACCCAAGAGCCAGCCCCCAGATCCTAGGATGGGGTCTCTTTCTTCTGGCCTGGGGTCAGCCTGGGGGTGGGATCAGGAGGGGGAGAAGCCTTAGTACCTTCCAGTCCTTGTGCTGAGCAGGAAATATCCCAGAGCAGCCACCAGAACCACCAGGACCAGGACCCCAGTCACGATGCCAGCGACGGTCCCCACAAGGAGGCCTGGGGTGTTTTCATCTGTTCAAAGGAGAAGGGAAAGGGGATGAAGGCCCAAGTCTGTTCAGGGGAGACAGGAGGGGCCTTGCAGGGTGGAGGGGCTGTCAGTGTGGAGGACATGGCACCGAGGTCCTGGTGTGCTTCTCAGTGTTGTCATTGCCGCGTTCTCCTGACTCTGCCGCTGCTGGCGGTGGCTTCAAGTTCTGTGTTAAAACCCTGGACTTACTCTGCGTCTAACATTCTCCACTCATAGCCTGTGTCTGGTCCTGCTCATGCTCCTTTAAAGCCTCTTCCTCTGTCTCTTCTTTCCCATCCTACGACAGGCTCAGAGGGCAGGCCCTAACAGCCCGAGTGTCTCGCCCAAGTCCAACATCTGGTACAGATCAGAACCCAGGTGATAACGATGTCACCTGATTTCTGGGCTCTTGACCTCAGTCTCTACAGGCTCTGAAGCATCTACCCATCCTCGATGCTGGGATCCTTTACACTTCCTGACAGGGAAATACATGAGGGAAGGAGTGGGAGGGGCCAAGGGTCACTCACAGGTCACAGTCAGCCTGAGGATGTCACTCTTGCTGGAACTTCCCGGGTTGGAGACCTCACATTGATACTCCCCAGCATTGTCCCTGCTGACAGAGTCTATGCTGAGGGTGCTGTTGTCCTGGGACAGCGTCATCCTGTCCGTGAGCTGCAGATTCTGTTCCCTGAAGATCCATCTAATGGAGATTCCAGTGTCATTTGAGAGGCAGGTCAGGACCACAGAATCGTGTTCAGTGACTGTCGTGTGGCTGGCGTGGATGGAGGGCCGCGTAACCAGCTCTGTGACCAAACAGAGGAGAGGACTGAACTGGACCTGGGCCCTGGTCCATGACCCTTGCTGAGAGATCTCGGCAGCTCTCAGGGTCCACGGTGAGCTGTGTCATGTGACCCAGAGGACCCTCTGCAGAGTCATGTGATCTTGTTCAGGTGACAGTGTGTAAGGAGAGGGCTGCAGCTCTCTCTGACTCAGATCATGCATGGTCCCCTGGACATCTCTGTAGGATCCACACCAGGAGCCTCTTCTCAGTCTATGGACATCACCCTCATTCTCAGGTGGAATTTTTCCCATGGACTCTCATATCTCTTTTCCAGAGCTTTAGTGATCTTAGTCCATCTTGTGCAGAACACCTAGGACTGGGTACTTTATGAAGCACAGAGCTTTATTGCTCATAGTTCTGGAACCTGGAAAGGCCAAGATCCAGGGCGCCTCTGGGGAGGGCCTTCTTGCTGCCTCGTGACATGGTGGAAGCATCGCATGGTGAGAGAGCGTGGGGGAGAGAGGAAGGAAGGGGCCGAACTCAGTGTCACCAGGAGCCCACGTCTGCACTGAGCACCCGTGCCTGTGACAGCGGCGTTGCTCCGTTCAGGAGGCAAAGCCCTCAGGACCTGCTCACCTGCCACTGGGCCCACCTGAGACCACGGTGCATTGGGGATTCAGTTTCCAACACATGCTTTCTGGGGGACATTCACACCACAGCAGTGACTTTAGAAAGATTAGGCCCCCTTGTCTGATGTATGCTTCCGTGCATGTTGGGGAAGGAGGGGTATCAGATGAGGATGGCCCAACCCAGTCATCACGACCTTTAGACCTGGTGAGGTTGTGATCTATAGAATGCCTCAATTGAAGAGGACCTGACCTCCTGATGTATGGAGAGAATGTCATGGTGAATGACATCTCCAGGGAGAGGGGGTCACAGTGTTGACAAGAGACTGGTCCTCCTACCTTCTCTCCAATATACGCTTTGGCACCGCCCTCCCCGCCCCAGGTGAAGCTCCTGTCTCTCCAGGTGTGGTCACTCCTGTTCTCTGTGCTTCACACCTGCTCGTGTGCACAGCCCTTCACAGCTGGCGACTTCAGGGCCAGGACACAGCTCAGAGGCCTCTGCCCGAGGCTCCCTTTTCCCATTGTCCTGCACCTGACCCTGGAGAGGCTCCGACGTCCATTAGTGACAGGATTTAGCCAGATTCAGGACAGACCCTTCTCCACCCCCCCATGCCACCCAGATGGAGTCACAGCAGAGACTGTCACCAGGAGAGGCAGGAGCAGAGCTGAGCTGCTCGTCCCCACCCATCCTCCAGCTAGAGGGGTTTCTACCTCTCATGTAGGGAAAGAGAGCGAGTGTTTCAAAGCCTTGTGTGGCTTCCTTGTAGCTCATGGAGGAGGTAAAAAGAAATAAAGGGGTGATTGAGAGAATAGTCAATGATAGAACAGTCTTGACTTGGGGACCCTGTGGGGCATCTGGAGGGTTTGAGAATTCCCTCCTCACATCCCAGGCTGGTCACCATGTCAGCCATGAGAAATCAGAGACACAAGGGGAGGAGAGACTGTCAGGGATGGAGGGGGACTCAGGGGAGGACTGGGGTCTGCTTGTGACTGTGGACACAGGCTGGGGATTAACTTCGTCCAAGCCATTTCCAGACAACCAAGGACTCCACCCAGAGCTTGGCACCCATGCTCCAGGGTCACTTACCAGGGACTGTAATATTCTTGACCGCGGTCCTACTGAGGCCAGTGACAGAGCTATGCACGCGGCAGGTATAGGATCCGCTGTGATGTGCAGTGAGGTTGGGGATAAAGAGCTCTTGTGTGGCTTGCTGGGGCCTCCCATTGATCAGCCAAGAATACTGTGCGGGCGGGTTAGAGGCCGAGAAACAGAAGAGGTTGAGGTTTGTTCCTGCACGGAAATGCAAGTCTGGGGGAGATATGATGGGGACATCCGGGCCATCTGGAGTAAAGAGAATGAAGTCACAAGTTATGTAACGGTGGGAAGGGGAAGCTCCTAGTAGTGTGTAGAACGCCATAGGATCCCTAAGAGATGTGTCACAACCTTGTGTTGCAAAGTCCCCACCAAACCCCCTGTGTTCTCTGAGGATGAGACTGAGGCATCCCTCTTTCTCCATCACTGGAGGTGACCCCGAGCCTCTCCAGACAGGAGCAGCCCCTCCCCTCCTACCCTTGGCCCAAGGCTGGGTCTGCATGGATGCACCCGGGCAGGAGGTCATGGCCACTGTGGCATCCAGCAGTGAGGGTCTGTATATCTGGACATGGGAGGGACAGAGTGGCCTGGCCTCTGACCCTGTGTATGTGGGGTGACAGCCAGAGCCATGGAGGAGGAGAAGTTACTCACAGGAAACATTCAGGGAGACTGGGTCACTGCAGTTGGTGCTCACTGGGTTCTGGGTTCCACACTCATAGGGTCCTGTGTCATTCCTTGTGACATTGAATACAGTGAGAGTCCTGTTGCTGTTGGACAGCTGCAGCCTGTCACCATCTAGGATGCTCTGACCATTTATCCACCACAGGTAGGTTGCGTTTGGAGTCTCAGGTCCACACGTTAATGCTACAGAGTCTGCCCCCTCCACGGGGTGGGAGTTGTTGCTCGTGATGAAGGGTTTGGGTGACTCCGCTGTGCAGATAACAGAGAGAATATTTCCCTGTGTGGCACCTCTGATCCCTACAAAGACATCTTTCACCCGAGTTGGCCTCTCACCTCCCAGCCAACCTGCGTTCTTAAGGAAGCAGGCGGGAGCGCGTATCACAGGCAGGTGTGTGAGGATCTGAGCTTCAGAGAACATGGGGCACCCACGCTGTGTCTGGGAGAAGCACAGACTTCCTCACGTGTGAACTCAGCTGCAGCGTTTGGTGGTGGACAGACCCAGGACCGGAAGTCAGAGCCCTGGGCGCCTCTCCTGGTCCTCCCTGACAGCTGCCTGCCGGGCCTCGGGACAGGGGTGCTGAGTCCCTCCCACTGCACAGACCTCCCTGCTCAGCCAGGTGTGTTTCCCCTGAGCCTTTGCTTTTCAGGGCGTCCTAGAGATGGGTCATGGTGGGACTGTCACTGTGCTTAGACCCCGAGACCTCCCCACAGCCTGGCCTGGGACCGGGTGTGTGAGCAGAAACCACGCACCTGAGACCAGGAGCGAGCCCGGCACTGGGCTCAGTGGTCAGGCCGGGCCCCAGGTGGGGCAGTTCCGCTCAGGTGTCTGAGGGTGACTGACGTCAGCCAGTGACCCCAAAAGACAAAGCATGAGTCCAAGGAAAGATCTAGAAAAGAGTGATGGGGACAGACAGGCTCTGGAGCAGAACCATGTTCTTGTCCTTGGTCTTTAATGTCCCTTGTCCCACTGCAGAGGGCGGTGAGGACCACGTAGATCTTTCCTGAAGGACAGGTGGATGTTTTCAAATGCAGAGCTGATTGATGGAAGGAGGGGAGCATGAACTTGATGAAAAGTCTGGAATATGACAGGTGTGCTGGCCCAGGTCTCAGTACTTGGTGCACTGAGACAGGAGGATTGCAGGTTCCAGGCCAGCCATGGCAACTTAGTGAGAGCCTGCTTAAAATTAAAAATAAAAAGGCTGGGATGTTGCTCAGTGGTAGGGCACCTCTGGGTTCAATCCCCAGTGCCACAAAAAATAAATAAATATGTGAGTCTGGCTCTCATAGGCCATGTGTGTCTGAAAAATTGGGGAAAAATTTGAGACATTACATTTCTTCCTTATGGGAAAATTGTTCTTTATACCCAGAATTCTAGACCCATTCCAAAGAAATATTTCTTTAGAGGGCACGAGTCTTAGACAGAACTCAGAAGTCCTTCTGTGTCACATGGTCAACCGCAGGTGCTAAGGTCGGTTTGACATCAGCGACTCCCCCTTTAGAGAGACCTGTGGGTCCTGTGAAGAAAGAACTGGTCAGAGGGGAAGTTTGGGGCGTCACTAGTGTAGAAAATGAGGAAGGATACCCCGCTCGGAGAAGTGTTGTCATGTTAGTGAAGCGTGAAGAAGTCTGTGTCCCTGGTTGCTACAGAGTCAGGCCAGGTGGGAGGACCCGACCCAGGCCTGTGAAATGCTTCCTTTCTTACTTTTCTTATCTTTTTTTTTCTTAATTCTGGGAATCACAACCAGAGTTTTATGAAATTCTCCCAAACCAGCCAGAGGCTGATTGAAATGTCAGTGCTGGGCATCGTGCAATGGAGGGGCCCACCTTGTGGTAAAGGTGTCATCATGGGGACGCGGTAGGTGTGGAGGGGGTGGTCAGCCTCCACAGAGCACTGGTCAGGCCAGCTTCCTCATGGGGACAGTCCTGGGAGCCGCTGGAGGAGCTTGAGCCCCACACCAGGACCAGGACGGAGTCATGTATTGAATGGCCAGTGTGAGAATGGCCTAGGGACTGTCCACCTGTGCTCTCCGTGAGGAGTCTCAGGGGAAGAAGCCCAGATGTCCTTGCCCAGATGTGGCCCTCGGGGCTGGGCACTGGCTGGTGACCAGTTCTAGGGGCTATGAGATTCAGACACCCCATAAATCATTGCTCCCCATCAGCCCTAACCCAGAAGCCAAATTCCAACCCTGCCGCAAGTCCCCTGGGTCTCCTGGAGTCAGGAGCCTGGGACAGAGGTCTGCAGTTTCTCTGTGAGGAGCCCGGGAGCCCCTCAGGGCAGAGCCTGGCCGGGGCCTACAGGGTCTTTCTCAGGGCCACGTTCATGGGGAGGGACCTGGGGACTGGACTGAGACTGATGTCCCTGGGCTGAGTCACCATCACCGTCCTCCCCACTGCAGGGTGGACTATGCAGAAGGATTCTGATCTGCTGACGTTGGTCTCCACTGTGCGTGTCCTGCACTGAATGCTCAAACCCCAACGTGGGGACAGAGTGCAGAGGGGGAGGCAGGCTCGGCGCAGGCCTGACGGTCCTGTGTGAAGTGGAATCAACCCACCCAGCAAGCAGAGGCCACGGAGAATCACTCACGGTATACGCGGAACTGTACAGATGCTTCTACACTCTCAAGATTCAGATCCAAGGTTTGCAGGGTGTACGATCCTGTGTCCTCCTTGGTGACGTTCTGGAACAGCAGGGACCCGTTGGGGTATATGGTCTCTCGCTGGCTGTACGCAGGCCCTGGGGTAGTGGCTTGAGTGGCTATAACATATGATCCAATGAGCTGGCTGCTGACTGCCCTGTCCCCTTTGTACCAGCGAAACCCTGTAAGACCGTCTGGCAGATTGTGGACCCGTAGAAGAACATCCTTCCCTTCAGTAGCGTTGGAGGGCACCGATTCAACAGTGAGCTGGGCAGTGGTGGGCGAGCTCCAGAGGGTTAAAAGTGAGGCTAGGAGGGAGGGAGAGAGATTCATCAATATTGGGACTTTGTAATAGATCGAAAGATGGGCCCAGGTTGTCAACAAGTGTCTTTAGCCCTCAGCCTTGGGTGTGTGTGTGTGTGTGTGTGTGTGTGTGTGTGTGTGTATCACCGCGCGTGTCTCCTCCTTGATCAGGTCAGCATCATGACCTGCATTCCCTGAGCACCCCTGAACTTGTCCTTTCCTGTGTTTGGAGCCCTCTCCCCCAGGTGTCTGCACAGCTCACCCCTCACTGCCCTCAGGTCCCGGCTCACACTCAGGGCGTCCAGGGAAACACCTTCTCCGACCACATGCTCTCCGACCCTGGGTCTTCATTCCTGACCTTTCCCTGCTCTGTTCCCACCAGGATTCTTGTCAACAATTTGGAGAGTCATCCCGACACTGCCGTTAACATCAATTTCAAAACATAGTGACCGACTCTGTCCGGAGGGACGCACACCTGTAATCCCAGTACTTAGGAGCCTGAGACAGCGGATCCCAGGTTCAAGGTCAGCGTGTGATAACTTAGCATGACCCTGTTTCAACACAAAAAGGGCTGTTTGGTTCAGTGGTAGAGCGCCTTGAGTTCAATCCCCAGTACTGCAGAGTATATATAATATAGTGTTCAGTACTGATTAATTTGAAAAGGAGAACATTGAGCTCTTTCTCCTCCTTTATCAGTTCCAGGTCACTGAGTTTCCTGTTGCTGAGTCTTCTTCCCTCTTTAGTGTCCTGTCTTTACAGACTCCAAAAAGAAGCCCCGTGTCCCTGTGAGGTCATGTCCTCCCCAGTAGACCCCAGCCAGTCTCCCTTCCATCCTCCTGCCCACTCCCAGGCCATGGTCCCCTCTCACCTGCCAGCAGGAGCCCCTGCCAGGGGACACATCCTCTGCAGGGAGAGGTCGAGGAGGGCTCCATGGTGCCTGCTGCCTGCTCTGTCTCCCTCTGTGGAGAAGAGCTTCGGCTCCACACCGCTCCCAAGCTGGGCTGCTCAGGCCAGTCAGCTCTGCTGTCCTTCTGGTCTCTGGGCTGAGCCTCCTCCCAGGGCAGCAGCACTTCCCAGGGTCACGTGGGCTGGGGCAGCGTCTGTCCAGGAAGCCTCTCTGTCCCCTCCCCTCTCAGTCCTGTGTCCTGTCTTTCTTCCTCTTTCCCTCTTTAAGTTCCACAGACCACACCTGTGATCCTCCTGTCTCATCCTCCAAAGTACTAGGATTTCAGGCATGCACCACCACACCTGTTCAGAAACTTTATCTTTTATGGCCAATTAATATTCCAACATATGCCCAGGTGCACTGGTGCACACCTGTAATCCCAGTAGTTGGGAGATTGAAACAGGAGGATCCAGGTTGCAGGCCAGCCTCAACAACTTAGACCCTCAGCCACTTAGAAAGACCCTGTTTCAAATAAAAAACAGAAAGGACTCTAACTCAGAGGTAGAATGTTGCTGGTTTCATCTCCCATTACCAAGAAAAAATTCCAATGAGTGTGTATAGCACATTTGTTTATCCGGTCCTCTGTGGTGCACACCGGGGCGCGTGTGCACTGTGCTATTGTGAAGAGTGCTGCAGTGAGCGCTAGCCTGCAGGTGTCTACCTGCGTCCCTGTTCTCAATCCTTTGCTGGCGCGGGGCGGCCGGCTCAGAGGATGATTCTGTCCAGCTGTTAGGAGCTGCCTGAGTGTTTCCCACAGTGGCCGCAGGGTTTCAGGTTCCCTCAAGTAATGGACGAGGATTCCAGTGTCTCCACATCCCACCAAGGCTTGTCCTTCTACTTATGTTAAAAAACAGTGCAGCAACCCCAGTAGGTGTGAGCGAGATGTCGCTGTGATGTTGACTCGTGTTTCCATAAAGACTAATGATACTGAGCACCTCCTCATGTGTTTGGTGACCATTTGCACATCTTTGGAGTCTGTTCAAGTCTCTGACCATGTTTCAGTTAGGTTCTCTGTCGTCTTATTACTAGTTGTACCAGATTTTTTTTTATAAATGATTGCCATGAAACCCATATTACGTATTTGGCTTATAAATATTTTTTCCATTCTGTAGGTGGATTTTTCACTTTCCTGTTAATACCCCATGATACACAAAAATTTTTAATCTTGCTAAAATGCAATTATTTATTTTTCCTTTTGTTATGATTTTGTGTTATATCTAAGAATCCAAATATAAGGTCATGGAGATTTACCCCTGTTTTCCAAGATTATTTTTTGGGGGATACTGGGAGTTGAACCCAGGGACATTCTACTTAGGGGGTACACCCCGAGCCTTTTTGCATTTTATTTTGAAACTGGGTCTCGCTAAGTTGCTGAGGGTCTCACTAAATTGCTAAGGCTGGCCTCAGTCCTGTGATCCTCCTCTCTCAGCCTGCCACAGGCCTGACAGTCCTTGGTGAAGTGGAATCAACTCACCCCGCAGCCTCGGTCATAGAGAATCACTCACAGTACACGCAGATCATTCCGGAAGCTTCTGCACTCTTGAGATGCGTATTTATGAGCTGTAGGGTATAGAGCCCCACATCGTCCTGGGTGACGGCCTCCAGCAGCAGTGATCCGTTGGGGTGCACTGACTCTCGACCACGGCCGGCAGGCCCCGGGGCGGCTTCCTCAGTGGGTTTCACATATGCTGCACTCGATGTCTCTCCACTCCCCTCCTCCCTCTGTACCAGCGGTAGCCGAGAGCCTCGTGTGGCAGGTGGTGGACGAGTAGGAGAACGTCCGTCCCTTCAGCAGCCTTCAACAGCACCGACTCAATGGCGAACTGAGCAGGGGAGCAAAATCCAGAAGGTTCAAAGTGAGGCTAGGAGGGAGGAGAGGGAAACCCAGCAATACAGGGGCCTGTGTATGGGGTGCAAAGATGGGCCCTGGATCCTGAGCAGGTGTCTTCATCCCTCAGCCTCAGAGGGTCAGTGAGTGAGTATGTGTGTGTGTGTGTGTGTGTGTGTGTGTGTGTGTGTGTGTCCTATGGGGTCAAGGTCAGCAGCATGACCTCCATTCCCTCAGCACCCTGAGCTTGTCGTTTCCTGTGTATGAACCCCCTTCCCCAGGTGTCTCACAGTCACCCCTCACTGCCCTCAGGTCCCTGCTCACACTCAGGGCGTCCAGGGCAAGACCTTGCCTGACCGCCTGCTCTACACACCCCGGGTCCTCACTTCCTGACCTCCCCTGCTCTGTGCCCTCCATGCCAGGGTCCCGCAGGCTGGGGGGCGGGGTCTCTGTCCAGGAAGCCTCTCTGTCCCCTCCCCTCTCAGTCCTGCCCGTGTTCCCTTTCTGTTCCCCAGCCCACACCTTGAGAAGCGAGGCTGATGGGACTCTTGTCCTCTGAGAGGATGACTGGCGTCCAGCAGCGCTGGCCTCTGCTGTGTCCTGGCCTTAGGGCTTTTAGTATCACATCAGGGACCCATGTGGGCTCCACACCCAGCCGCATGTTTCCCTTTGTGACAAGGACCTAGCTGAGTACCCAGTCTTCCCGTGTTCCCAAAAGCTCTGGGAAGGTGGATTTACTCCCAGCAAGAAGATGACAGAGTTGTCTCTGGGGTCCAGCACGGGGCCAGCTGAGTGATGCCTGATGAGGAGACCTGCCCCTACCTCTGCTGTCACCAACCTAGATTCTCATCTGGGGACAGAGACCCAGGCCCTGAGTGTGCAGGACAGGTGACATGTGTGTCCTGGGACAGCAGTATGGGAGGTCAGGTGACCTGGGCTCTATTATCCTTAGGAAATATTTCAGGGAGGCCAGCTGTCTCCATGTTTTGGTGGAGCTGTGGCTCACGGGTATCCACATCCTCTCTGGGTGGCCTCTGTCCTCTACCTGGCTGGCTCTCCTGTGATCACCCCGTCTTTCCCCCTGGGTGATGCAGGAGGGAGGGGCTGCATAGGAACCCCTGGCAGAGCAGGGTCCTCAGTGGCCCAGGAACGAGTGGGCAGTGAGTGCAGGTGCATGGGAGGGAGGGACCCCGCAGGGTCTGTTTGGTCCAGGGGTGGAAATCAGGCTGCGTCTCCATCTCCTGAGACTAAGTGAAGTTCATGTGTCAAGAAATCAATTTATTGAGTGTTGACTCTGTGTGTGTGTGTGTGTGTGTGTGTGTGTGTGTGTGTGTGTGTGTCCCGAGGTCTCCCCCTGGAGGCCATGACCTGCAACTAGTGTCAGAGGTGGCAGCAGAGATGCTGACCAGATTCCAAATGATGAGAGCTGGCCCTGACCCTGGGCACAGGTGACTCTGAACTCCAGGTTACAGGGAAGTCACCCGGGGCCCTGTTTGCTATGGGTCCCCAGGCTGCCAGTCTCCGTCCAGTGCAGGCTGAGTCTAGGGAGAGGATGGGATTTGACCTGGAGATTCCTGGTCTAGAGTCGGGAAAGCTGTGCACCCCGAGGATGGGCTGTCTCAGGAGGAGCCACCTGTCCCTGAGGTTTGAAAAGAAGGGCCCAGGGAGGTGTCTTTAGGGGCTTTAGACAGACAACACCATGTTTCTCTCCATAACAGCACTTGGGGACATTGCTTCAAAGTCATCCCAGTTCCTGTCTGCTATCCGCTTAGTCTCCACATAGCCCAGGGACAAGAAACAAGGTAGCAATGTTGGAGGCAGGGCTTGGTTCCTAAGGAGAGGTTCCAGGGGTGTGGCTTTAGGGATTGTATGGTTTATCCCCTCCTCTCTCTCTCTCTCTCTCTCTCTCTCTCTCTCTCTCTCCCTCTCTGCTTCTGGTCTCCACGATGTGAGAGCAGAGTTGTGTGTGTGCTCTCTCTCCGCTTCCTGCCACCATGCCTTGTGCTCTGCGGACCCAGGCTTCACATGGACTGAACCTCAAAACTGCAAAAACTGTGAACATATGAGTCTTCCTTCCTCTAAGCAGTGTGGTCAGTTGTTTTGTATAATAGCAGTGAGAATGTTGACAGAGACAGTGAGGGTGTCTGGGCCAGGTGTTGTCATTGATCTGACATGATTGGAAGGCAGGTGTCTAGGGACCCAGAGCACTAGGCACCTGTTGAGGGCAGGGTCACATGTCACTGAGCAGGTTCCTGTGGTAAGAACTGGAAGGCCTCCTGGAGAGATGGGACCTCAGGTCTACCTCTGAGCATCTGTGTTCAGAGAGACAGTATTGCCAGGACAGGGTACAGAGGACCCTGGTGACTGCTCAGATGTGGATGTGAAAAGGGATCCACCCCCATTCGAGGCAGGGGGCCCCCTGAGCACAAGGTGACCCTTACACTGGGAGACCTGTGTGGTGGGAGGGTGGGACCTGCAGGGACACTGGGTGGACTGGACCTGAGTCCCTGGAGGGGCAGTGCTGCGTGTATTGGAGCAGAGTGGCCTCTGTGGATGGATGAGATGGGAATGAGGAAGATGGAGGTGATGGTGGCTTGGCTTGGAAGTTTATTCCAGGGGCAGCTTGACTCGGTTTCCCAGAGACGATTGTTGCTCAGGGGAAGGACACTGTGCTCAGGGGGTAATCCAGCTAGGTGATGGGTGTGGCTCCAAGGTCAGGAACCAGGGTCAGAAGTTAATGATGAGAGGTTCCCATTGGTTTGTAGACAGAGACAGCGACCTGAGTCTTAGGACAGTGTGTGTGTGTGTGTGTGTGTGTGTGTGTGTGTGGTGCTGGGATGGAACCCAGGGATTCATGTAGTCTAGGCAAGCACTTTCAGCCTCCGAGTCTCAGGGGCAGAGAAACACCATGAGGCTGCAGCAGGCTCTCAGCCTACCCGAGGCCCCACTCAAGGTACAGTATCCACCACCAAGGGAGTGGTGGTGGACGTGCCAACAATCCTAATGTCTTGACACGTGCACAAGATACACAATCTATAAATCAGAGGAGACTTGTGTCATCCCCCTGACAACTTTTACACTCCTGTCTTTCTTGTGCAGCATAGAATGTACTGTGTAGAATAGAAAGGAAAATGGTTTTTCCAGCGGCACCTTCTCTCCTGCTTCCTCCCTGCTCCAGGGGCCCTGAGGCTCTGTCCATGGTGCTGACCACCACAAACTAGTGCAGCCTGGTGAATGTCAGCTCCCAGTTCTTTCACTCCTAACAGCTGAGCATCATCGCCAGGAGGGTGGGGAGGGCTTGGGGCGAGGTGTGCCACCATCGCCCTCTCAGGAGCTGGAGGGTGCTGTGGACATCAGTGCAGAGACTGAGCCCACAGTCAAGGTGACCCGGTCCAGGTGCCCACGTGTAATTTTCAGTGAAAACGATGACAAGATGGCCTCGAGAGGTGTGGGAAACAGAGTAACGTCCCTTCACAGATTCACGGATGTTCCCATCCTCATACACAAGATGTGTGGCTGTGACAGGAGACATTAAGGATGGTGAGTTTGGGAACTTCTGGCTCATCCCGTGGGTCTGAGGTAATCACACCTGTAAGGTAGTCTCAATTTTAAGGTAATCCTTACAAGTGAGAGAGGGAGACAGAAGAGTCTGAGAAGCAGTGGGATGTGAGAATGGAATCAGAACAAAAAGACGTCAAGGTGCCCGGCTGCCGGCATCAAAGGCAGAAGATGGAGCCCCTAAGCCAGGTACAATGGAGGCCACTAGGGGCTGAAAAAGGACTGTGCCCTGGAGCCTCCAGAAAGAACATAGCCACATGCACACCTTGATTGGTTTTTATGCCACTCTATTTGTGGCAATTTGTCATCGCATCAATGGGAACCTAGGGCAAGAGGAGTCCCCTCGTCTATTCTGGCGGTGTGTTCGTGCAGGACAAGGACGCGCTGGGGCTCCATCTCGATGGAAACCCTGTGGTTGGTTTCCCACTTCTCATCTCAGGACACTCGACACTCGGGCCATGGCGGAACATCCTCTGACCTCAGCACACAGACCAGCTTGTGTGTGGGGATGTGGCGCTGATCCCAGTGAGCCTACTTGAGGTGTCACCTGCTCTGGGTCCTCAGGACAGAGAGCAGCCGCCCAGGTGTGTGGAGGAGGCTGCAGGTGGGAGTCCCGCAGGGCGGGTCATGGAGGAGACGCTTTGAGGAGCCTGGGGAGTTTCCCGTGGGGAGCCTGCGCCTCTACCTTGGATGCCGGAGGGTGGAGAGGAGGCTTGTTCCAGCGAGACCCAGTCAGAGGCCAAGTGGAAAATGAGGGGAGTGGGGACTAGAGGCCACAGGCAGTGCCTGGAGGACCTTGTTCAGGACCTGAGTCTGGGTGTGTCCCCCTCGGTAACTCAGCTCCTCTCTGTGTCCCCACAAGGGTGAAGATGTCCTGAAAACTGTCTTTGGGCAGAGAAACTCAGTGGCCAGGGCCAGCCTTCCTGTGTCCCTGGAATGAGGACCATTGACTGCAGAGCTCTTGGGAACCTCCCACTACCCTCTGTATGGACCACGATTCAACCCTGACTCCAAAGTCCTGCTCCTGCCACCCAGGGAGAGAGAACAGCTTAGAGATCATATTTCCTCTGTGACACAGGAGAGAACTGATCTGGAATTGCAGGTGGATTTCTGCTAAGAGAAGTTCCCAGAATAAAAAGTCAACTAGGGGCAGGGTCATCTTTATCCACCTCGTAGGGACCATAGTGGGCCCTTCACTCTCCCTGGAGGCCCCTCCTCCTGGGGATAGGCAGCCTCCTGTCCCATCAGAGCCCAGGGCAGCCTGTCTGGGTCTCCAGAAACCCAGGAGGGACCCTTCCCCCTCCCAGGTCCCAAGGTCACCTTGGGGCTCAGGCTTCCTCTCTAGCCCATTGCTCAGGGTCTGAGGTCCTGAGGGGAACTTCCTTAGCTGAGAAGGAGCAGTGTCCGGAGGAAACTAAGAGGCCACTTCTGCTTTGGGGTTGATCTGACAGGAAGAAGTCATGTCAGGGTTTAGCAATCCCTGTGAAGCAATGAGGCCTCTGACCCTGTGTCCTTCTCAGAACAGGGCCAGTGTCTCCCAGGCCCTGGTCCACCCAGGGCTGCTCTGTGCTGGCCTGGCTGTGCTCAGGAGGCTCCTGGTCCCAGGCCCCTCCCTCCTCTGCTCTCCACCCCCTGATCCCATTAGGGCTGCTGCTTGCTGGATCTCACAGCTCAGCCAGGAGTGGGTGGGCCAGGTACTGGGTCCCCCGTGGGCCTGTGGGACCAGAACATTCACCACCCACACTCACCTCGTAGATGGGAACGGCTGTCTTGTGGCCAGGGAGGAGGGCCTGGGTGGGAAGAGAGGGCACACGTCAGGGGACAGGGAGGAAGGGTCATGGAGGCTGAAGCCCCAGTAGGCAGGTGCTGGGCTGAGCCTGGAAGGTTCTGGGTCCTGACAGGCCAGAGCTTACTTCCCTCTGTCCTCTCTTCCCATTTCTCCTCAGGAGTGACCAGCTCTTCCCCTGAGCACCAGTCTGCACGCTGGACGGACACCCAGTCTCTGTCCGTGCTGTGCCCGCCCTCAACCTCCTTAACCCTAGACCCCAAAGGATGCTCCAAGCACCCACTTGCACCTGCTGGACTCCAGGGGTCCCCCTGAGATGGACAGAGGGACTCAGAGTGGGCTCAGGACAGGCAAGGGAGGTCCTGTCCTTGAAGAGACACAAGCTCCTGGCCAGGGCCAGGCTAGCCCTGTCCTGGCTGTGCAGGGGAGGGTGGTGTGCACGTGTTTGGGGTTGAAAGCGCCCCTGCCTTGAGCCTACAACTCGGTCCCTGTGTGAAGGGGGAGAGGTGAGGGTGCTTACCAGGGCAGTGGAGCCGCCAGAGGGACCATGGCCTGGGGACAGAGACAGGAGTCAGCAGGAGGGTGGAGGAGGGCTGGCACCTCCTGCAGAAGAGCCTGGGTGTCCTCAGCTCTCAGAGCATCAGGGAAGAGTGAGCATCTCCTGGGAGAGCCCCTCCAGCCATTGTAGGGGCCAAGGAGGTGACACACCCAAATCCCACAGGGCCTGACTGACCTGGCCCCTGAGGTCCCTGGTGCTGAGGGTCTCATGAGAGGCCTCCTTGAGGCCCAGGGAAGGGGTCCCACTGCAGGCTGGTGACTGAGGGATTGGACACTGCTGGCAAGGTCTAGTAAGCTCAAGGCCACCCCTGAGCTGATGGGTCACTCACCGGTATTGATGCCAGGAACCTGGGCTCTCTGAGGCCATGCTGGACACCGACCCTAGGATAGGCCAGGCTTATTCATGAGGGTATAGGGAGACATCATGGTTTTAAGGTTGGATAGAAGTCGAGGAAGGGACTGTGTTTCCAAGTAGAGGGGTGGAGACTTCCTTTCTCCATTGGTTCTGTGGTCGTGGGAGGGGGTCCAGGAGAGGGGAGCTGGGGAAAGGCCTTAAGAAGCCACTTGTGTCCTGGGCCAGAGGGGAAGGTCCCTCAGACAGATGCAGGCCCAGGACAACACTGACCCAGGGAGCCAGGAAAGGGACAGAGGCCCAGGACAGGGACCAAAGCACGAGGGTTTGGCTGAGTGGAAGGGTCGGGGCCCTGGGAGGGACAGCAGGACAGCCATGTGGGCAGGACACCAGGGGAGCTGCTATTTTTGACTCTCCCCAAGCTCCATGTTCCTGCTGGCACCAGATGTTCTACTCAGGCCAGTGGCTGTGGCCCTGTCCTCTCTCTACCCTCCTTGGCCAGAGACATTGAGGACATTCTAGGATGCTCCATCCTGGCTAGGCCTAGCCCTCCCATCTCACCCATCAGGGGCCTGGGTGACACAGTAGCTGTGGGGGCCGCTGTCCCTGCCCAGCCTGCCCAGGCTCCTCCGCTCTTCCTGTGTGACCTGGGACAGGACCATCCTTAGGCCCTGCGCTGTGAGCCCTCACTGGGTGGTGGGTGGCACTAAGCAGTAGCAGGTGCTGTCTGCTGAGCGCTGACTACCTCCCAGGAGCGCTGCAGGTCAGCCGTGGGAAGGACCTAGCACAGTGCTGTGGGGCGTCCTGTGTGCCCCATGAATAGAGGGAGAAGCTAGTGAGGTCAGCAGGTGGTGAGGGATGAGCTGGTGCAATGGAGGGAAGCGTCCATGGGTCCTTGGGAGACCCAAGAGCCTGGCCTCAGATCCTACAATGGGTTCTCTTCCTTCTGACCTGGGGGCAGCCTGGGGTTGTGATCAGGAGGGAGAGAAGATTTTGTACCTTCCAGTCCTTGTGCAGAGCACGAAATATCCCAGGGCAGCCACCAGAACCACCAGGACCAGGACCCCGGTCACAATGCCAGTGACGGCCCCCACAGGGAGGACTGGGGTGTTTTCATCTGCTCAAAGGGGAAGAGGGTGATGGTGACACAGCACGGTCAGAGACGCCCTCTCATCTCAGTGCGTGTCACTCATTGTGTCTCGGCCCAGGGTGCCCCTGCCCCCACAAAATATAGCATCACCTCTACAGTGGAGAAGGTGCTACTGAGGCCTACAAGAGGTGGGACATGGTGTGGAATATGACCTTGGGCCAAGAAGAGTGACAATGTCAGTTCACAGTGTTGAGCATTTATTGACTCCATACCAGTCTTCTAAGCTCGTCCCACCTCCATGCCATCGACTATCCTATAAACAAGAGTGCTGATAACGGCCGTTTTACAGGGAAGAAATGTCAACATGCAGTTTCATGAGGGATAGGAGGGGCCAAGAGTGGCTCATGTCCACATTCAGCCTGAGGACATCGCTCTTGCTGGAACTGACAGGGTTGGAGACTGACACTGACACTCCCCGGCATCGTCCCTGCTGATGGGGACTATGGCCAGCTGCTATGGTCCTGGGACAGCGTCATACTGTCCGTGAGCTGCAGGCTCTGGTCACTGAAGATCCACCGGATAGAGGTTCCAGTGCCATTGGGGAGGCAGGTCACCACAGAATCCTGTTCTGTGACTGTGTTGTTGCTGGCTCAGATGGAAGGCCGTGTCACCAGCTCTGTGGACAAGAAGAGGAGGGGACCGACTGAAAGTGGGTCTGGGGTCTGGGCCACGCTTCTCCCTCAGGGTCCTCGGCAGCTCTTAGGGCCATGTTGAGCTGGAAGGTGCAGGGTGGCCGGAGGATGGCTCTGTCCCTTCTGCAAAGGCTCTGTAGCCTTTGGTCCAGGACAGACCCCTCTTGTCCCTCCTGGTCCTCACTGCCTGCTGCCTGGCTGGCTGAGGACGGGGTGTTTTGGGAAAGGGACACGTGGGGAGATTGGGAGTAAGGTCAGGGCAGTTGTGTACTAAGGTCATGGGGCCACAAGGTGGCCAGAGTAACTGTGACTGATAAGCGATGTGACCTCATAGAGTGTGGAGCATGAATGAAGGAATAATCTAGAAAGAGAGAGGGGGTCAGCAGCAGACACTGGCTGCCTTGCCAGCAGAACCATGTTCTAGTCCTTGTTCTTCTCCCACTGCAGAGGGCCGGGGAGAAGCATGTGAATCTTTCCTGAAATGCAGGTGGACATTTCCAAATACAGAACTGCCTGGAGGAAAGAGGAACATGAACATGCCTAAAATCTGGCCCTCAGCTGGCGTGGCGGGGCACGCCTGCAATCCTAGTACCTGGGAGGCTGAGACAGGAGGATTGCAAGTTCAGGGGCAGCCTCAGCAACTCAGAGAGGCCCCCAATGTAAGGCAAAGAATTAAAAATGGTTGGGTATATAGCTTAGAAGTAGAATGCCCATGGGTTCAGCCCCCAGTACCAAAAAAAAGAAAAGAAAGAAAATGAAAAAATTGTCCCTCATGGACCAGGTATGCTTGGCAGATATGAAATTGGAATTTAAAGAGCAGGTAAATTTCCCTCAGATGGGAAATTTGTATTAATACCCAAGAGTCTGAACAATTGCTAGAAGGAATTTTCTTTTCTAGAAGACAGCATAGTGCCCAACGGCTGGGTCCCTGATCCCCACCTCTGAAGGGATAATGGATCATTCATTCATTCACTCATTCATTCTTTCTTTCACTGTTCATTGCCTCCCTCCTTCATCAAGAGCAACTGCGTGCTTGTGACAAGCTGGGCTCTGAGCTGGTTGCGGGCTGGATCTTGCAGAGGAGAAAATAAGGCCCGTTGTCCACACTCCTTGGGAGTGACCCCGACCCCAGGAAGCCAAGTGCTCCGAGGGAAGTGAGGGAGGGCGAGGCGCCACCACCTGGGAGCCTGCACATTCCCAGACCGACTCAGAGCGGAGCAGGTGACTGAGCTGCAGAGTAAAACCTGCTTAGTCAAACCCCATCGCCTCTCCCTCCTCTGAGGTTAGGATTGAAGGGACAGATGAGCTTGGGGTGCTGAGACACCTCATGAGCCTCCCTGGTGGAGGAGAGGAGCGGCTGTGGGGACAGACGCACTTCAAGTGACTCTGATCTGCCACCTGCCTTTGTGAGACCCAGATTCAGTGTCTGGTCTCCTGTGCTTAGTTTCCCTTCAGTAAAGTAGGAAAAAGGACGCGCTGGGGCTCCATCTCGATGGAAACCCTGTGGTTGGTTTCCACTTCTCATCTCAGGACACTCGACACTTGGGCCATGGCGGAACATCCTCTGACCTCAGCGCACAGACCAGCTTGTGTGTGGGGACGTGGTGCTGATCCCAGTGAGCCTACGTGAGGTGTCACCTGCTCTGCTCAGGACAGACAGCAGCCGCCCAGGTGTGCGGAGGAGGCTGCAGGTGGGAGTCCCACAGGGCGGGTCATGGAGGAGACGTTTGAGGAGCCTGGGGAGTTTCCCGTGGGGAGCCTGCGCCTCTGCCCTGGATGCCGGAGGGTGGAGAGGAGGCTTGTTCCAGCGAGACCCAGTCAGAGGCCAAGTGGAAAGTGGAGGAGTGGGGGGCTAGAGGCCCCGGGCAGTGCCTGGAGGACCTTGTTCAGAACCTGACACTGGGTGTGTCCTCCCTCAGTAATTCTGTTGGCCCCTCTCTGTGTCCCCAAAGGGGTGAAGATGTCCTGAGAATGGGCCTTGTGCAGAGAAACTCAGTGGTCCAGGCCCAGCCACCCTGTGTCCCTGGAGTGAGGACCGCTGGCTGCAGGGCTCTCGGGAACCTCCCCCTCCCCTGTGTATGGACCACGATTCAACCCTGACCCCAAGTCCAGCTCCTGCCACCCAGGGAGAGAGAACAGCTTAGAGATCATATTTCCTCTGTGACACAAGAGAATCGCAGGTGAATTTCTGCTAAGAGAAGTTCCCAGGAGAATAAAAAGCGTCAACTGGGGGCAAGCAGGTCATTTTTATTCAGCTCCAGACCAGGGGACCATAGTGGGCCCTCACTCTCCCTGGAGGCCCCTCCTCCTGGGGATAGGCAGCCTCCTGTCCCATCAGAGCCCAGGGCAGCTGACTGGGTCTGCAGAAACCCAGGAGGAACCCCTCCCCCTCCCAAGGTCACCTTGGGGCTCAGGCTTCCTCTCTAGCCCATCTCTCAGGGTCTGAGGTCCCCAGGGAACGTCCTTAGCTGAGAAGGAGCAGTGTTGGAGGAAACTAAGAAGCCACTTCTGCTCTGGGGTTGATCCCGCAGTAAACGTTCAGGTCAGGGTTCAGCAATTCCTGTGAAGAGAACAAAGAGGCCTCTGACCCCGTGTCCTTCTCAGAACAGGGCCAGCGTCTCCCAGGCCCTGGCCCACCCGGGGCTGCTCTGTGCTGGCCTGGCTGTGCTCAGGAGGCTCCTGGTCCCAGGCCCCTCCCTCCTCTGCTCTCCACCCCCTGATCCCATTAGGGCTGCTGCTTGCTGGATCTCACAGCTCAGCCAGGAGTGGGGTGGGTCAGGTCCTGGGTCCCCCGTGGGCCTGTGGGAGCAGAACATTCACCACCCACACTCACCTCGTAGATGGGAATGTTTGTCATGTGGTCAGGGAGGGGGGCCTGGGTGGGAAGAGAGGGCACACGTCAGGAGACAGGGAGGGAGGGTCATGGAGGCTGAAGCCCCAGTAGGCAGGTGCTGGGCTGAGCCTGGAAGGTTCTGGGTCCTGACAGGCCAGAGCTCCTTTCCTGTGTCCTCTTTCCCCATTTCCCCTCAGGAGCGACCAGCTCTTCCCCTGAGCACCAGTCTGCACGCTGGACGGACACCCCAGTCTCTGTCCTCGCTGTGCCCGCCCTTAACCTCCTTAACCCTAGACCTCAACTGATGCTCCAAGCACCCACTTGCATCTGCTGGGCTCCAGGGGTCTCCTGAGATGGACAGAGGGACTCAGAGTGGGCTCAGGACAGGCGAGGGAGGTCCTGTCCTTGAAGAGACACCAGCTCCTGGCCAGGGCCAGGCTAACCGTGTCCTGGCTGTGCAGGGGAGGGTGGTGTGCACGTGTTTGGGTTGACAGCGCCCCTGCCCTGAGTCTACAGCTCAGTCCCTGTGTGAAGGGGGAGTGGAGGGGCTTATCAGGCCAGTGGAGCCGCCAGAGGGACCATGGCCTGGGGACAGAGACAGGAGTCAGCAGGAGGGTGGAGGAGGGCCGGCACCTCCTGCAGAAGAGCCTGGGGGTCCTCAGCTCTCAGAGCATCAGGGAAGAGTGAGACTCTCCTGGGAGAGCCCCTCCAGCCATTGTAGGGGCCAAGGAGGTGACACACCCAGACCCCACAGGGCCTGACTGACCTGGTCCATGAGGTCCCTGGTGCTGAGGGTCTCATAAGAGGCCTCCTTGGGGCCCAGGGTAGGGGTCCCACCCCAGGCTGGTGACTGTGGGAGTGGACACTGCGGGCCAGGTCTAGGGGCTCCCAGCCTCGCCCGAGCTGAGGGGTCACTCACCGGGTATCAATGTCAGGGACTGGGTCTCTCTGAGGCCATGCTGGACGCCGGCTCTAGGAAAGGTCAGGAGTATTCATAAGGGTACAGGGGAAGGACATGACTTGGGGGTTGGATAGAGGTCAAGGAGAGGACCCTATTTCCAAGGAGAGGGGTGGAGACCTCCTTTCTCCATTGGTTCTGTGGTAGTGGGAGGGGGTCCAGGAAAGGGGAGCCGGGGAAAGGCCTTAAGAAGCCACTCGTGTCCTGGTCCAGAGGAGAAGGTTCCTCAGGTAGATGCAGGTCCAGGACAACACCAACCCAGGGAGCCAGGAAAGGGATGGAGGCCCAGGACAGGGACTGAACCACAAGGATTTGGCTGAGTGGAAGGGTCAAGGCCCTGGGAGAGACAGCAGGAGCAGCCATGTGGGCAGTACACCTGGGGCAGCTGCTGCATCTTGACTCTCCCTGAGCCCCATGTCCCTGCTGGGGCCAGATCCTCCACTCAGGCCAGTGTCTGTGGCCCTGTCCTCTCTCCAGCCTCCTTGGCCAGAGACATTAAGGACATTCTAGGACGTGCCGTCCTGGCCAGGCCTGGCCCTCCCATCTCACCCATCAGGGGCCTGGGTGACACAGTAGCTGTGGGGGCCGCTGTCCCCGCCCGGCCTGCCCAGGCTCCTCCGCTCTCCCTGTGTGACCTGGGACAGGACCATGCTCAGGTCCTGCGCTGTGAGCCCTCGCTGGGTGGCGGGTGGCACTAAGCAGTAGCAGGTGCTGTCTGCTGAGCGCTATCTCCCAGGACCGCTGCAAATTGACTGTAGTAGGGACCTAGGACAGTGCTGTGGGGCGTCCTGCTGTACCCCATGAATAGAGGAGGAAGCTGGTGAGAAGCAGCCCGGGGTCAGCAGCTGGTGAGGGAGGAGCCGGTGGAATGGACGGAAGCATCCATGGGTTGTTGGGAGACCCAAGAGCCAGCCCCCAGATCCTAGGATGGGGTCCCTTCCTTCTGGCCTGAGGTCAGCCTGGGGGTGGGATCAGGAGAGGGAGAAGCCTTGGTACATTCCAGTCCTTGTGCAGAGCAAGAAATATCCCAGGATGGCCACCAGAACCACCCAGCATACGTGGAACTCTCCAGATGCTTCTATGCTCTCAAGATTCATATTCAATCCAGGCATGGTGGCACATGCTTGTAATGCCAATATTTGGGAGGCTGAGACAGGCAGATCGCAGGATCGAGGCCAACCTCAGCTACTTAGTGAGGCCCTCCACAACTTAGACCCTGTTTCAAAATAAAGAATAAACAATAGGGCTGGGGGTGTAGCTCAAAGGTAGAATGCCCCTGGGTTCCATCCCCAGTACCACAAAAAAAAAGATTCATATTCAAGGTTTGCAGGGTGTACGATCCCGTGTCCTCCTGGGTGACGTTCTGGAACAGCAGGGACCCGTTGGGGTATATGGTCTCTTGCTGGCTGTACGCAGGCCCTGGGGTAGTGGTTTGAGTGGCTGTAACATACGATTCAATAAGCTGGTTGTTGGCGGTCCTGTCCCCTTTGTACCAGCGAAACCCTGTAAGACTGTCTGGCAGATTGTGGACCAGTAGAAGAACATCCTTCCCTTCAGCAGCGTTGGAGGGCACCGAGTGAGCTGGGCAGTGGTGGGCAGGCTCCAGAGGGTTAAAAGTGAGGCTAGGAGGGAGGGAAGAGAGATCCATCAATGTCGGGACTTTGTAATAGATCAAACGATGGGCCCAGGGTCCTCAGCAAGTGTCTTTAGCCCTCAGCTTTGGGGGTGTGTGTGTGTCACTGTGTATGTCTCCTCCTTGGTCAGGTCAGCAACATGACCTGCATTTGCTGAGCACCCCTAACTTGTCCTTCCCTGTGTTTGGAGCCCTCTCCCCCAGGTGTCTGCATAGCTCACCCCTCGCTGTCCTCAGGTTCGTGCTCACACTCAGGGCGTCCAGGGCTACACGATCTCCCACCATATGTTCTCCGACCCTGGGTCTTCATTCCTGCCCTTTCCCTGCTCTGTTCCCACCAGAATTCTTGTCAACAATTTGGAGAGTCATCCCGACACTGCTGTTAACATCAATTTCAAAACATAGTGACCAGCTCTGCCCAGAGGGACACACACCTGTAATCCCAGTACTTGAGATCCTAAGACAGAGGGTCGCAGGTTCAAGGTCAGCATGTGATAACTTAGCATGACCCTGTTTCAATATAAAAAGGGGTAAGTGTTTGGTTCAGTGGTAGAGCGCCTTGAGTTCAATCAGTACTGCAAAGTATATATATATAGTGTTCAGTACTGATTAATTTGAAAAGGAGACATTGAGCTCTTTCTCCTCCTTTATCAGTTCCAGGTCACTGAGGGTTTCCTGTTCCTGAGTCTTCTTCCCTTTTTGTGCCCTGTCCCTTCAGGCTCAAGAAGAAGCCCCGTGTCCCCTGTGAGGGTCGTGTCCTCCTCTAGAGACCCCAGCCCGTCTCTCTCCCATCCTCCTTTCCACTCCAAGGGAATGGTCCCCTCTCACCTGCCAGCAGGAGCCCCTGCCAGGGGACAAGCGCTCTGCGGGGAGGGGTCGAGGAGGGCTCCATGGTGCCTGCTGCCTGCTCTGTCTCCCTCTGTGGAGAAGAGCTTCGGCTCCACACCGCTCCCAAGCAGGGCTGCTCAGGCCAGTCAGCTCTGCTGTCCTTCTGGTCTCTGGGCTGAGCCTCCTCCCAGGGCAGCAGCACTTCCCAGGGTCACGTGGGCTGGAGTGGGGTCTCTGTCCAGGAAGCCTCTCTGTCCCCTCCCCTCTCAGTCCTGCCTCTGTCCCTTCTTCCTCTTTCCCTCCTTAAGTTCCACAGACCACACCTGTGATCCTCCTGTCTCATCCTCCCAAGTACTGGAATAGCAGAGATGCACCACCCCACCTGCTCAGAACCTTTTCTTTTATGGCCAATTAATATTCCAACGTGTGCCCAGGTGCAGTGGTGCATGCCTGTAATCCCACTACTTGGGAGGCTGACACAGGAGGATCCCAAGTTGCAGGTCAGCCTCAACAACTCAGTGAAACCCTTAGCCACGTAGTGAGACCCTGTTACAAAATTTAAAAAAAAAAAAGAAAGAACTGTAGCTCAGAGATAGAATGTTTCTGGGTTCATCTCCCAATACCAAAAAAAATTTTTTTTGAGTGTGTTTAGCATGTTTGTTTATCCGTTCCTCTGTGGTGCACACCGGGGCGCGTGCGCACTGTGCTATTGTGAAGAGCGCTGCAGTGAGCACTAGCCTGCAGGTGTCTACCTGCGTCCCTGTTCTCAGTCCTTTGCTGGCGCGGGGCGGCCGGCTCAGAGGATGATTCTGTCCAGCTGTTAGGAGCTGCCTGAGTGTTTTCCACAGTGGCCGCAGCGTTTCAGATTCCCTCAAGTAATGGAGGAGGATCCCAGTGTCTCCACATCCCACCGAGGCTTGTTCTTCTACTTATGTTAAAAATAGTGCAGCAACCCCAGTAGGTGTGAGCGAGATGTCGCTGTGATGTTGACTCGTGTTTCCATAAAGACTAATGATACTGAGCACCTCCTCATGTGCTTGGTGACCATTTGCACATCTTTGGGGACAAGTTTGTTCGAGTCCTTTGCCCAGTTTTAAATTAGGTTCTCTGTCTTATTGTTGCTAGTTGTGCCAGTTCTTTATAAATTAGCCATGAATCTCATATCACATATATGATTTATAAATATTTTTTCCATTCTGTAGGTGGTTTTTTCACTTTCCTGGTAATAGTCTTTATCAAGATTAAAAACAAAAGTTTTTAATCTTGATAAAATGCAATTATTTATTTTTCTTTTTGTTATGATTTTGTGTTATATCTAAGAATCTATTGCCAAATATAAGATCATGGAGATTTACTCCTGTTTTCTTCTAAATGCCCAAAGTTATCAGTCATGGTGGTGCATGCCTGAGATCCCAGTGGTATGGGAGGCTGAGGAAGGAGGACGGCAAGTTCGAGGCCAGCCTGGGCCACTTAGTGACACCCTGTCTCAAAATAAAAACAAAAAGGACTTGGGGTGTAGCTCAGGGGTAGAGCACCCCTAGGTTCAATCTGCAGTACCCCCTTCCCACCCTGCACACACAACATAGAAGATGCTAGAGAGACTTCAATGTGCGTCAACTTGTGGAGACCCTCGTGAGTGAAAGTTGCATCGCCACCCCTGACTCACGGGAGCGCCTGTGTGGGAAGTGTTACTTGTCCCAATGAAGAGGCTGGACATCTTTTTTCCTGAAATCATCTCCTCTCACGAAGAGCGAAGCAGGTCATCTGGGCAGCTGAGCTGCGGCCCGTGGCGCCCAATACACCCGCTTTGTTAGCAGATGTGCAAATGAGTTGAGCAAGTTCTCTGGTCACTAGATCAGATATCTGTAGACTTAGAAATAGGCTTACTCTGGCTCCTCGTTGAGCAAGTTTTCCTTCTGCCTCTAAAAAAGACATTTTCTAAAGTAGTATCAACCATGAAACAGCATATTGATGTCAAGTATATCATTTTTATTATAAATATAAAGCAAATCTTACAAATAATTCAGAAGTGACCTTAGCCTGGCACAATTAAATGCTCCAGCGAGGCATGGCTGAGGGAAAGTGCGCACAGTGTGTGTCGGGGCCAGAAAGCCGGCAGAGGAAGCTGAGGGGAGCGCCGGGAGGAGCCCGCGGGCAGAGGGTGACATCAGCAGACAGTGTCGAGGAAAACTTCCCTGAACAGCCCGAAGAGAGTCCATCTGGGGGGCAGAGGCTGCGTGGGAAGTGCCTCTGCCTGTCCTTCTCCTGCCCCTCCTTTTTATTCTAAGACACGTGGGGACTCATGGACCCCATGGGGGAAAAGATCCGTTTCTGGGCTGGTGAGAAAGCCTAGGGCCAGTTAACAAGCCAGTGGCGCCTGCCTCTCTCTCACAGCCGCTCTCCCAAGGGCATGAGCAGCACTGCGGCTCTCCAGGTTGTAAACAAGGCCATGAGCAGGAGCCTCGCTTCCCCTAGAGGCTCCACTCCTCAAGGCCCAGCCGCGCACCGCGCCCTAGCGGAGGCCAAGGTTCCCTGAGACAGTAGGCAGACAGGGAGGAAACACGCAGGCAGAAGAAGGGAGCAGATGGGTAGCAGGTGACGGATGCGACGTGCCTAGAAACGGAGTTGGTGCATTCCTGGCAGGAATGGGGACAGCCTCTGCTGATTTTCTGTTTGGAGCCCTTGACACAGGAAGCCTTGAGAGGCTCCTGGCCAAGGAGGGCCGGGGGTGTTGGTGGCTTCTTTCACCAAAAAGGCACAGACCGACCTACACTGCTAAGCTAAGTAAAAATTACCCTTTCACATAAGTAAGCAGTTACAAAAACTTAAATGGCAGAATGTCTCCGAAAAGGAGAAAAACCTCCACCTGTGCATTGGTTAACAATAATGTAAATAATTTATGAAGCATGGTTCTCTGTTCCTTTTCCAAGTTCCCAGTAGATTGTGTCTATTAAAAAGTGACACTCTAGCCAGGCATGGTGGTGCACCCTTGTAATCCCAGTACTTGGGAGACTGAGACAGGAGGATTGCAGGTTCGCAGCCAGCCTCAGCTACTTAGGCCCTCTGCAAATTAGTGAGACCTTGTTTCAAAATAAAGAATAAAAATAGGGCTAAGGGTGTAACTCAGAGGTATAATGCCTCTGGGTTCAATCCCTGGTACCACACAAAAAAAAGTAACTTCTCCTAAGGCCGTGGTCGCTCCTTCGCTGGGCACTTTCTTGAACAAAGCCCGTGCAGACGCGTGTACACGTTTGCACTTTCCACTAGGAAGTGCCTGTGGACCTTGGCAAATCATTCTCCTAGTTGCTTCTAGTGGGTTCTCTGGGCTAGGTCTGCCAAAGAAAGGGCTTAGGTGGTATTCTAGCTGCGCAGCAAGGTGCTTAGACCCTGGTCCTACAGGGAGGCAACCTGACAGTGGACGAGGTGGAGAACTTCCCCGCTCACTGTTGGTTCTATATTTGAGTTTCCTGAGTACGGTGCTTTGGAGAGGAAGAAAAAGCCATTACTGTGTTATCCTCACCCCCCACCCCGTTTTCTGGCACACACACTTAATTGGAAAAGGACATACCTCTCAAGGTGATGGCAAATTGAAGTTAGACTCTGATAGGCCGGGACTGGGGTGGGAAGGGATGTGTAAGCTCTGAGCAGGGAAATTTAAAAGAAGTCTAAGTCGGGAAAGAGGAAGGGACTGGAAGGTTCTGGCGACTCTCCCAAAGTTGGCTTTACCAAATTTCAATGACAAGGGAGGTTGGGCTAGTCACAGACTCCAGGACATGCTTTTTCATCTCTTGACACTGAGGGAGGAGTGGCAATGTGGGGACTTCATCCCTTTTCCCCTGAGGGTAAAGAGAGCTGGCGAGGGCGGTGAGAGACGTGGAGAACAGCGGTAGTGCGGCCGGCAGGACCGGTTACTTCTTTTTTACTTCTGAATAAACGGTTTCTGTGGCTGTTGGGGATGGAGAGGCTGGAGTTGGTTTCTTTAGTTGCTGGGCACTGAAGTTCAGAGAAGAATACTCGATTTCATCCTTCTGAAAAGTATGAGCAGTGATCGGTCAGTTAAATTGGTGTTACAGGTCAGAGCCTCACCTGGGCTGGAGTAATTCACCACAGTGCTGTCATCTCTTTGGAACATTTAGCTTTGGAAAGGGCTTCTGTATCTCATTCTTCTCTTGCTAACCTCCTGGTGAATGATCATTAGAAGAGATAGGTTATGCCAGGCATGATGGCGCATGCCTGCAATCCCAGTACTTGGGAGGCTGAGACAGGGGGATCGCAAGCCTCAGCAACTTAGTGAGGCCCTCTGCACCTTAGCTAGACTCTTTCAAAATAAAAAAAAACACGCTAGGCATGGTGGCACATGCCTGTAATCCTAGTACTTGGGAGGCTGAGACAGGAGGATTGCAGGTTCAAGGACAGCCTCAGCAAGTAGTGAGACTCTCAGCAACCTTGCAAGACCCTGTTTCAAAAGCAAAAAATAAAATAGGGCTGGGGGTGTAGCTCAGAGGTAGAACACCTATGGGTTCATTCCTTGGCACCAATAAAATAAAATGAAATGAAATAAAATAAAATAAAATAAAATAGGGCTGGGAGTGTAGCTCAGAGGTAGAATGCCCTTGGGTTCAATTCCCAGTTACACACACACACACACACACACACGCACGCACACAAGCTATGGTACTGATGCAATAGAATACGATAATACTGCAATGCCAATGATCAAACCACAGGTGTATGTAACCATATGGATGAATCTTACAGAACAATGTTGAGTGAAGGAGGCCAGATGCGTGTAAGAATATGCTGGGCCCTGTGTCTAGAGCGCTAGTGTTGGGAGTGACCACTCAAAGAGAGTGGTCACTCTTTGCAGGGCAGTGGCTGGAAGGGTTTGTGTGTAGGGGGGAGGGAGACGGGCCCATCTTGATTTGGGTGCTGCTGACGTAGGTGCGTTCCACTTGTGAAAGCACACGTAGGATCTAAGTACTTTCAGTGCATGTGCAAACTCTATTGAAAGGTTAGGATGAGAAAACTTCTGTAAAATTATTCTAAAATAAAGGAACTCAGATCTGTTTGAACGGAAATTATCCTTAGACAGTAGAAGCAGGGTCAACTTGAAGATGGACCGGGGAGACTGATATACTACCTTCCTTGTTTGGGGCATTATAATGGGTGTTTTACATATGTCAATTCATTTAATTCCCCCCTTTTTCATGATATTAGGGATTGAACTCAGGGGAGTTCTACCACTGGGTTACATCCCCAGCCTATTTGTTTTAATTGTGAAACAGGGTCTCACTAAGTTGCTGAGGTTGGCCATGGACCTATGATCCTCCTGTCTCAGGCTCCCAAGTACTGGGATTCAGCCATGCACCACAACCCCCAGGTCCCCTTTTAGCCTTTTTTTTTTTTTT